>JMFS01095769.1:0-19546 GCA_000699545.1 Podiceps cristatus | reverse complement strand
AGCTTGATGTCGTCCGCAAACTTGCTGAGGGCCATGTGTTAGCCATGCACACAAGCAGTATGTTTCAGGCAGGCCAAGGAAAGTAGCACCTTGCTAGAGCTTTAGTAGGCTTTAATGTCTTGTAAATGTGTTTCTCATACTGCAAGGAAAAAGAGATAACAAAAGTCACTGAGGAGAGCCGGGGTTTTGGAACTTTCACAGGGAAAAAAAAAAAAAACAAAACAAAACAGCAAACAACAAAACAAAACCAAACCCCCCAAACCCTAAAATGCAACAAAATCCTTCCAATAGAACTTCCTCTGTAAGGCATAAAAGCCTATGGGTGATCCTAGCAACACTTTAAAAGGTAGGAAGTGACTCTGTGTCAGACTTGGGCACTGTCACTTTACCCAAGAAATCAAACTTTTCAGGAATTTGGTCAAAAGAGTGCAGGAATCATAGGAATCTGCAGTGTATTTAAAATGTGGCTATTGATTCTTGGATGTGAATTCTATCTCCACATGCTGTCAGTGGGGCAAGGATCTCAAATGAGATACAGTTTCCTGTTCATGCTATGCACATCAGTCCAAAGTAAATTCAGTGGTATTGTGGTAGGGCTTTTTATGTAAGAATATATGTGCTACCCTGTCGAGTCAGATTGAAGATTCACAGACTAGTGTCTTGTCTAACTGTGGCAAGTGGCACATACTCAGGGAAAAGATATCAAAAAGAAAGTGTAGCCTTCCAGTGATGGCCCTGATTCATGAAACATCTGTATTTCGGACAGTGCTGTCACACCTAGAAAGGGTTCTCATCATCACACACAAAAATTTGCCATGTTGGCTAGGCTTGCTCCACAGGCAGTAGAGAGAAAATGACAACTCCAGAAGACAGGAGCTATCTTACCCTAAGATATGTAACTTTTCCAGGCAAAAAGCATCTCATACCTTAATTGAAATGTTTTTATAACTGTTTTCTGAACAATGTGCTATACATATTTGAAGACTATTTTCATATCCTTACTCAATCTTTTCTTCTGCACTCTAACCAGGCACAATTATTTTGACCGTTTTTTTGTGTCTGGTGTTTTCTCAACCTCTAATCCTCCCTTCTCTGAATTCACTGATCAATCCACATACTTCAAGTACAGTGCCCAAACCTTGCTTTGGCTGAGGCCTTTTCAGGGCAAAAGGACTGAAAAAATTTTTCTCCACATTTTCTCTCCCATAGTCAAGTTCTAGACATTTGAGTTAAGAGGTGTAGTGAACAGTGTTAATGCACTGCCCTGTGCTTAAAGACTGTGTCAGTGCCACTAGAGAATATTAAATTTTTCATTGTTTGTTCTTGTTGTTTTTCCTAACATACTGTATTATTTCAGCATGTTTTTCAGCCTAACAGAGCTTCCTTTAGGTAATAGACTGGGTAATGCAAGGCAGAAAACCTCTTGGACTGTTCCAGTGGTGTTTTCAGGCCTTAGATTTTTTGACTCTTTTAATGTATTTGCTTGCCTTGCTAATCTGCACATAGGTGCCCATGTATATGATGCACATTACTGTACACACCTATCTGTAAATTTATCCTTATAGTGATAATTACAGATGTTTATGTGATTGTATTTATACATAAATCCATGTGTAACAGGGCATATGAAAAACACCTGTAGAGATAAAACTTGGAAGCATCCAAGTGTTTTCCACTCCTAGGATGAGGGGCTGGGTTTGGCTAGGCTGCTTCTGTCACAGGAAGGAAGAAGTGGAACTGGGGACAGAGCCCTGAAAACCTGACTTTTACCTTTGCAGTCGGCAGACAGAGTGGTGGCAGCAGGATGAGTGTAACATCTCCCTAACACACCCAACACCTCCCTAGATGAGAGCAGGCAGGCTGAGGGGCAAAGCCGTTTTCCCACCTCTAGCAATGTGCTGCACTGGGCAAGTGACCAAGCTTATGGCTAGAGCCATCCCTACATATACCTGCAAGTGTTTAGATATGAATTTTGTCACAACATAACAGTGAGAATGATTGTCCAGGACAAATGTGCAGGAAAGCAGCAAAAGCAAACCAAAAGCAGCTTAAACGACAGGACCAGAGCCTGCTGCGTACCAGCCATGTGCCGAAAGCATCACTAGCCCATGACGAGAGCCACGAATCCCCGAGCTTCATTTACTTCCATGCCCCCTGTTTATATTCATGAGTTCAGTGGCTTTCAGTGTAGGTCTAGTTCTCCCTCCTCTGTTCTCCTTTCCAAGGCTAGCTAACCGCAGGTGTTGTGAATTCACAGATTTCTGTTTATTCATGAGCTTAAAAGAAAATGTTGGAAAACAAAAGCTGTTACTGGCTCTGGATGGTCTCTCTGGTTGCCTGGGTTTTTTTTTTTTTTGGATTCCCTATCACCATCTCCACCCTGCTACTCCCCCCCGCCTCTTCCCCCTGTTGGGAGTAAAATCTCTAAACATGGAGACAAAAAATATACTGGAAATCAGCAACTGGGCACTTTCTCTCTGAATTTCACATGCTGATGCAGTTCTGTGTTAGCCAAAAATAGCAACAAAAACAACAACAACAAAAAGAAAAAAAAATGTTTAATGCAAATCACTTGCCACTGATTCTTTTCCAAAGCAGTAGCATTTACTCAATAGTGTAGTGCAGCTGGCTGCTGGTCCCCTGTGGAGATCTCTGACTAAGGTACCATTTAGAAACAATTTGGCTGATCCATCATATATATTTTTGGCAGATCTTTTCCCTCATTTCTTCTTTACTAAGAAATTATGACAGATGAGTCTCAGATACAGAGATCTACTGCTGGTAATCATCTCCTAGAGGATTATTTGAAGCCTAGACCACCTGTAGATGTCCTATTCATCCTTTGGATGCCCGTCCCAAGCTCAGACAACCTGTGGCAGTCCTATCTGTAAACTGAGCTCCTTCTCTGGGCTTCTGCAATACAGGTGAAATCCAGGCCCTGCTGAAATCAGTGGTGAAGCTCTAGCAGCACTTTATCATAGAATCATATAATGTCTTGGGTTGGAAGGGACCCCCAGAACCCATCTAGTCCCACCCCCTGCAGTGAGCAGGGACACCATTACCCAGATCAGGTTGCTCACAGCCCCGTCCAACCTGGGCTTGAGTGTTTCCAGGGATGGGGCCTCCACCACCTCTCTAGGCAACCCCTTCCAGTGCTTCACCACCCTCATTGTAGAGAATTTCCTCCTTATATCCAGCCTAAACCTCCCCTGTTTCAGTTCAAAACCATCACCCCTTGTCCTATCACCATTGTCCCTACTGAACAGATTCTCCCCCTCTTTCCCATAGGCCCCCTTTAAGCACTGACAGGCTGCAATCAGGTCTCCCCGCAGCCTTCTCTGCTCCAGGCTGAACAAGCCCAACTCTCTCAGCCTGTCCTCACAGCAGAGGGGCTCCAGCCCTCGGATCATCCTTGTAGCCTCCTCTGGACCCGCTCCAACAGCTCCGTGTCCTTCTTGTGCTGAGGGCTCCAGAGCTGGATGAGGAGTTTATGCCCAACATCAAACCCTGTTCATCTACGGGATGATTCTCAGATTATCCAGATCCACATTACATGATTTGTTCATCCTTCATTTTCATGGGTACTTTCTTCCCACCAGAGTTATGACACTGTATTTCTAAGTGGGGTCAGTATTAGGTTTCCTTACAGTCCATGCATCAAAAGTGCACTCCACATCACAATTCAGCCCCTTGATGATTTGACTCATTCTCAAGAGGTGCCAATATTTTTTTCAGATGGCTGCAGAGGGAACCTGATACAACTAATTTAGATGCTTTGCTTAATGAAAACTGGCATTAAAGTCAAGTCTTCAGGGAAACACAAAGCTGTGTCCAACACTCTCCTTCTCCACATGTACTGTCTCTATCTATACCTTCAGAGTACTAAGGTGGAAAAACTGCTTAACTGAAGGAACATGTGCTGCTGAATTAGGAGCTGGTGCTCTTCCTATTTGAGGGGCTTTTCTTGTTCTAATTTCACTTTCAGGCTTGTGCGTTCAGTACAGGTCTCAGCCACAATTCAATTGTCTTCGTTTTGGCTGTGATAGAGTTGGTTTTCTTCCTAGTATCTGGTATAGTGCTGTGTTTTGGATTTAATATGAGAATAATGTTGATAGCACACTGATGTTTTTCGTTGTTGCTAAGTAATTGTAGTGCTTATACTAAGTCAAGGACTTTTCAGCTTCCCATGCTCTGCCAGAAAGAAGGGGCACAAGAATCTGGGAGGGAGCACAGCCAGGACAGCTGACCCAAACTGGCCAAAGGGATATTCCATACCATATGACATCATGCTTGGTATATAAGCTGGAGCTGGCCAGGGGGCAGGAATTGCTGCTCTGGGATAGGTTATTGATCTCCAGGTAGTGAGCAATCATTGCATTGTGCATCACTTGGGGTTTTTTTGTATATTCCTTTATCAGTATTATAATTATCATTATTATTATTTCCTCTTTTTTTTGTTCTATTAAACTGTTTTTATCTCAACCCATGAGGGTTTTTTTCTGATTCATTCCCCCATCCCACTGGGTGGGGACAGAGGCAGGAGGCAAGCCAGAGACTCCATGGTGCTTGGTTGCCAGCTGGGGCTAACCCATGACACCCATTTATTCTTTTTAGGCTCTTGATCATGCTTACAAGTGTTTTGATGTCACTCTTGTTCACAATTCATACGTGAGGAACTGTCATTCTACCTTAAGTAGTTTAGCATGGTTTTAAGAGGAAGAAGAGTTTTGCAGTTAGATCCCTGAGTTGACTTTCAAGAAATCCAGCTCCAAATCCTATGTTTTCCATAGACAAGATAGCTGTTATGACCTTCAGGAAGTCATAGAATCACAGAATCATGGAATAGTTTAGGTTGGAAGAGGTTCTTTAAAGGTCACCTAGTCCAACCCACCCCCAAAAAATTTATTTATATAAAAAAAAATCCCCTTTAACACACGACAATGATATTTTAGATCCATCTCCTCACTGACTTACAAACACAAACTGGTTTCTGAGCAGACCACTGGCTACTCTTTTGGCATATAATTGTTTTCTGTCCCTTCAACTGAAAGGCAGGCTGACACTCAAACTTCCAACTGACCCCGAAGTGGAACATGGATCCTTCTGTCCTGCCATAGGTGGAGAGAAGGATCTCAGTGCTAGAGTTCCTGTAACTTTCCATCCTTTCCTATCCATCATCTCTGCTTACTCTGTAAAGTCTTTAGGCAGCTTAAGCTTCCTGGTAGCACTAAAATGCAAATCATAAATTATAATCAGGTCATCTATGTTCTCCAATATTGCATTTAAACAAAACATCTATTATTTTTCAGCTGCTTTTCAACCACTGTTATCTTAGCAACTTCAGGTTGAAATGAGAGATCTTACTGAGTTGGATTCAATACACATGACCTTTAGATTTCTGGAAGTCAGGTGCTGAGGCTGATCTAGTCATCTAGAACCTTTCTATAGGCAATGGAGAAAGAGAACCATTGCAAAAGAAAGTTTGTCTTCTATATCCCCGAGCTATTCCTCAGAACAAAGGGAATTTTTCTTTAGAGATGTGTGCTTCTCTTTATTTGATCATGGAAGGAGCTGGAATGACTAGGCCAAACTAAATGCTGTACTGCTAAAGTTAGGGTTGACTGAGATGAATTGAATCATATGCTAAATACATATATACTTTACTGTATATACTGTGTATACTTTTTACTTTTTATCCGATACCCCAGGTACGCATGATACTGTGACTTTTTTGCTGATTCAGTAGGATGTATTTTTCTTATTGATCGTCTTCACTTTCCCATACAAGCACAGGACAGCATTATTGGAAGTATCATTTTTTAAATGAGACTCTGAACAGGTGTTGTCATAACAGACCCTAAGATACAAAATGCAGCAGTAAAGATGTCATGTAAAGGTGGAACTGCCTGTGATTGTGCAGTCATAAAACATTTCTTCTCATCCCAAGCCTCCCATACATTTCAGGTGTGGTAATAGCCCAAAATTTCTTTGTGCTAACTTTCCTATTAAATGAAAACGGCCCACTTGTGCATATCTGTTTCCCCTTGAAGATATTTTTGTTGATGTGTTTGAAACTTTAAGATTGCATTGATCTTTCTGAAAGTTGAGAACTTAGCACTGCTGTACCAAAGTCAATCTAAGGATATCTGCTATTTTTGCTGCGTTTCACACATCATGTGGTGATTCTTGAAGATGTAGTCTATGAAATATAGTGACATGGTTATGCAAAGATTTCAGAATATGTTTTAGATAAAGATTCCCCTATGAAGAGAGGTTGAGGGAGCTGGGTTTGTTCAGCCTAGAGAAGAGAAGGCTGCGGGGGGACCTCATTGCAGCCTTCCAGTCCCTGAAGGGAGCGTACAAACAGGAGGGGAACCAGCTTTTTAAAAGGGTAGAAAATGGCAGGACAAGGGGGAATGGATTAAAGCTACAGGAAGGAAGGTTTAAATTAGATATTAGGGGGACGCTTTTTACGGAGGATGGTGAGGTGCTGGAACAGGCTGCCCAGAGAGGTGGTGGATGCCCCATGCCTGGAGGTGTTCAAGGCCAGGTTGGATGGGGCCCTGGGCAACCTTGTGTAGATCCAGGCCTGGAGGTTGGTGTCCCTGCCTGTGGCAGGGGGGTTGGAACTCTGTGATCCTTGGGGTCCCTCCCAACCCAGACCTTTCTATGATTCTGTGATTCTATGATTCATTACCAAGAAGCTTGAATAACCTTCCATGATAGTAAGTGAGATAAATTATTTCTAAGATTCTGTTTTTAAGTAATTTTATTTTAAATGTGGCTGCATATAGATATACACACACGCATAACATTTTATATACAGTTCTTTCAATGAACTCAAAAAGAAGAACAAGAAATGTGTTGTCCAATATCCACTGACATTAAAAGGAAGCCATCTTACTTGAAACCTACCTGCCTCAGTAAGAATGAACTCTGACTTGCCAATTTAACATTTTACTCTTCTGTTTTCTTTCTTTTCACATGTGCTCTTTTTCTCTCATATTCTAGTTAAAACCAGTACAATCTTACAAGATTTACAATGCTGGGTGTTTTTTTTTTGTTCTGTTAACTTATTGGCTAGCTATAAACACATGATAAATTTGAGACATAAAATGTTCCAAAGTCTACAAACCCAGTGGATCACCACATGAGACAAATAAAAAACATAGCTGTTATTTATCTGCCCTTCAAAATAATTAGTAACTGCAGCTCATGGCTCCCTTGTACTCTGGATACTCAGGCACGATCAGAAGCCAGTTACGTTTCAGGGTATCTACTTGAGTCTCACGTATTAATTTCTTTCTAAAAAGCTTCTATTTACTCCAAACTGTAGATCAAAGTGACTCAGTTGTTACCTGCATCCTCCCAAGTTCTAGCTGGCTTCCCGTATGGGAAGTTAACTGCATACCTATACAACATACAGACCAATCTCCTGGCCATCAGCAGAGAAAACATGGACCTTTACCAGCTTAGCTTGAGTCGATCCTGCCTTGTAGTAGGGGAAACTGACCTTTGGAGTTCCCTTCCAGCCCTGTTATCTCTGATTTCCTTCAGGGAAAAGGAGCTATCCAAAGCAATTTAGGGTGGGGTCTCCAGAGGATGCAGTATACTTTCTGCAAAGGGCAAAGCAAAGAACTCATTCTGCTAAAGTTATTCAATGCTATCCCCTGCCAACATTTACTTAATTATCTTTCTGTTCTATAATGGCAATTGAGTTACGGCTTTTTCCTGGAACTTCTATATCCTTCCCTAGTGAATGTGTTTGTGTGTGTGTGTGTGTGTTTTAAAGAATAAATTGAGTCCAATCAGTTCTACTTTGCTCAAGGCAGAATTTATGATGGCCTTGTTGGAAAAAGAAGCCATGAAGCAGGACAGGACAGCAGTGCTGCTATATTATAGCTGTTAAATATGCATCATAAACTGAAAGCTCTTCTCTCCATACTCTTCAAAAGTCTGTCTCAGGGACATTGTTGCCACTTGTCAGGATCATGCACTGCCTAAATATTTTGCTCCTCTGAACTCACTCATCTTTTCCAGATTACCTTAGTGCTTGTGAACTGCATTCACCCAGACCTCAGGTGCACGGATTTGATGTTTCAACCCCATCCCCTCACTGCAGTGATGGTTTGATTGTTTGAAGGGTGATCCCTTCCACAGCATGTATGCCTGGTGAACTGGAGGCATAATTTATGCTGCTATCCACTTTCTCTCATGTTACTTTCGAGAAGACTGATAGATGGGAATCTTCTTAACTAATTTTAGGTCTGTAAAAAGGAAGGTATTCAGTCTAAGCTACTATTCTTAGCTCTCTCTATAGTCAATAGGGAGAGACAGGCACCTTTGTAAGGCAATGGATGCCACCTCTTGCAGCACAAGATGATTCACTGCACGGGGCATCTGACTTCCTGGTGATGATACAGCAAGTGGAGATGCCTGAAATGAACCTGATGTCCAACTTTGGATGGCTAAATTTAAGTGAGATGAATTTGTCTCTCGGCTTCAGTTAAGTACCTGGCAAATGAGAATAAGCTGACTTCTCCAGAGGTGTTTTAAGGATAGGTACACCCAAAGATGTTGCTCAGTTGGTATTTCAATGGGGCCATAGTAGATGCTGAGGAATCATACCTTTCTTTCCTCCGAGAGCTTTTCCCAAGGCCTCCTAGGTAACAGAACAAGTTGTCATCGGGGTCATTTTACTTCACATTTTCATAGACTACACTGATGTAATTACAGAAACAATGCTCATGCATCAACCCGGGAAGGCCAGCACCCATCAGCTGAATGTACAAATAAGAGCATAAAAGAACAAAAATTATAGGCTCTTTCCTTGCAAGAGACTTTTGACACTTAGGACACATGGGCACCTGAAATTTCAAGATTTAAAGGGTTCTCTTTCTGCTAATTATTTAATCCAATTTTCATATATTATTGTTACATCTCTCTTAAGCCTGAGGAGACCCCAGGTTGGGATCAAGGTCTGCTGTGCTGCCCTTTACCAGAAAAGAATGCAGTCATGGAAACATAATACAAGTAGAGAGATAAAAGGTGCCGAAATATTTTGCCAGTGACTGATCATGTGACCAAGAGAAAGAAAGAAGTTTAAAAAAAACCAGTTGACAGCCTTCCCTCCAACTCCCTAGTAGTGAATATTTTCCAGTTCCCAAACAAGAAGAGACAGGACAAAATGTGACTGAGTGGAGGCCCAAGGTGCCTTTCCACTAATCCTCATGTCCTACGGTTATTTGACTTTAGTTTTATTTAGCATTGAGTTTTACTTCTATAAGGAGAAAAGAAAAATAGAAAAAAAAAAAAAAAAGGAGCTGATGAATTTTCCTTTTCCTATGGAATGAAATGCCAGCACTTGTTGAGTTGCATCTTCATCGCTGCCTTGGGGGTATTTGATTTCATGAATCTGATTAAATTATTCTGCTCTCAGTATTTCTTTAATATTGCTTTATAAAATATACTCCTAGTGGCTTCAGTAGTGAGAGCACTTGCTGTACTTTCTTTAAAGCTTGCATGGTCCCTCATGGGGCTGGGGGGAAGAGCCCTTATTAAAGAGTTCAGTGATAAAAGCTTTTTCCTCTAGGAGAATTACTTTGAAACGACTGAAACCCACACATACTTTTTCATAATGATTACGGAGGCACCCATACTAATGCCTTGCAGCGTAAGATGTGGCCATCTCTGATTTCATTGGCAGAAAACCTGTATCTGCAGAAATTTCAGAACATTGCCATCTGATGAGAGATACTATCTGATAGGAGCCAATAATAAACCCATTTTTCCCCACAGTGGCAAATACCTGGAATTTGCTCTTTGGTGAATCATTGTATTTTTACACAACAGGAGTTTCTGAGGCCCTGACCTTAGGTAGGGTAAAGCACTACGTAAACATTCAGGGAGGGACTGTCCTTGTGGCAAGGACCGCATAGACCTGATGAGCAGCGTGGTTAAAATCGAAGTGGATGGAAAAAAAGCAGAGAGGAGGTTAAGTACGGCCACACCAAAGGTGAATGGCAGAACTGAGTGAAAGAAACCCCCTCTCATCTCTCCACCCCTTTCCCAGTACTGCTGCACTGTCACTCGTCGAGGGCCCTGTTTTAATAGGAAATTAACTGCCCAGCTGCTGTACTGTGCCTCTTGATCTGCTATCAGCTCTGGCCATGGGGGCTTAGGACACTTGGCTTTGAAAATCACATGAGAGTTTTAGGAGCATAAATCCCAAGGCAAGTCTTTGAAGCTGAAACTGAAGAACCCAGCCATTTTTTTTCTGTACATTTCCACAGAGCGTGTAAAGCATGAGCAAAGGTCCTATATACTACACCAATGTGGCGAAAGATGTATGCAGACAGTAGGTAAAAGTCAGAGAGATAGACTTTAAGGTTTCACATCAGGGTCTTTCCTCCTCAGTCAGATCACGTGTTCTTAGAAAGTTCTGTTCATTATGTCACTTGGATGCATGCAGGGTGATGTGCAAGGAAACTTGGACTCGTCCTCTCTCTGGTTCCTAATTGGGAAGTCGTTCCTCTTGTTGCAGCTGATGAAAGCTCTTTATTGTTATTAAATGTCTGCAAATAACTCTTAAGTTGCATTTCTTCTCTGAGAGCGACACAACGTATATAAACGTATATAATAATTGTTAGGAGCAACTCGTGCAGCTACTGCTGGTTTGCAAGATAAATGACATTAATCAACAGGATGCCTACAGAACTTTTGGTGAGTCATTTGTTATGCTAATTGAGCCACTTAAAGTAAACTGACAATGAATAGAGATTTTTGACAGCTGAGATGAGACGTGGGGCTAATTAGTCAGCTGCCATAAAAAACCCTGCCCAATTTTAATAATGTAATATTTAAGAGAGAAGATAATGTTAATCATCTGACCAGACCTTTCTCCCAGAGGATATAGTAGCAAAAGGTATAGCCCATCATGAAAATCAAGTTTCTCTAGGAAGAAAGCACAACAAATGGCTGGCTGCGCAGAGATGACAACCTTTGCAAGAGAGCTGATGTGTCCCATAGGTTACAGCGAACTTTTTAAATTAATACACAAAAGCCCAACTTTTGCTCTAAATTACCTGTGTCCTTTTAGATCAGTTCCCTTGTTTTCACTCAAAGTATTTTGCATTCACACTAGCAGCAATGAGATCATTGGGTCTGACTGTAAAACTTAGTCCTAACCTACAAATCAAACGGATTGATCGGATACACATGCTGAGTGTCTAGAAGGCATGAGCAGTGTTTTGGCAAGCCCTTTGGAGCTGGGCTGTAGAAGAAGTAACAGTATGAAGTTATGACTGAGATCACAGGATAAACTTCAGGATGTCACATCTCTCTTTCTGTAATGATTTCGAGAGCTTGTAATTACTTACATTGTTTCATGGTACAGTCACGTTCAGTCTTGAAGTTGTGCCAGTCAGGGGGGGTAAGCTTGGTCTTGGGACTGTCCAATACAGCAGCAGAAGGCTTTTGATCTTATAGCAGCATATCGGGAACTTTCTAAGTCTAACAGACTTAGAAATACTTTAAAAGAAATTACTGTTCCTCCTGTACTCAGCTGCTGTATAGTGTAAGTAACTAATCTTGATTCTACTGAGGACATGCTGAAACTCCTGTTGTTGGAAACGACAGGACTGAGACTTAGAGCTGCTAGTGTATTCCACCCCGAGGTGGTTGCAATTCTCTAGAAGGTGAGCAATGACTCCAGTACTATAAGAAGTGTCAGTAGCAATCACCGGTTACCAACTTCCCTCTGAAATTCTCCCTTTTATGCTTGCTGAAAACTTCCTCAAAACAATTTCTCTTTTATTGCAAATTTCCGTTCTTAATGTCAGCCAGAAAGATTGTGTGGAATCAGACCTGCCTCATTTGCTCAGTACAAGCTTTGGAAGGAAAATAAAATGAACAAACCAGACACTCTTCTTAAATGTTGCCATCCAAATTTTGCTTAAAACAATCAGGTGAAATAAGGGCAGATTCTTGAATAAGGTGATGAAAAGCATTTCCATTGCTATTGGTGTTAATTTCTATCAAAACCAAATGTGAGACAGAAATTTTAATCTTGCTTTCTTTCTGGATTTTTCCTTTTTTTGGAACTTACTAGACTTCACAAAGGTCATTTGGAAGAAAATTGATTTTTGTAATTTTAAATTTTCAAGCTTCTAAAGCTAGCAGCATGGTACAGGTGCTTGAAGTTAATATTTATCAATAACAGGGAAAAATGTTTAGAACAGCCTTTCAATGTACTAAGAAACAAGAAAGGTACCAGTTAATGTATCACTTAAAAATGTCAGCACTACTGGTCAATGGCCACATCTCTCTATCAGTCTTTTTCATAGTCTATAGGTGCATATGCACCTGCATCTTTACCATTATAATACCTATATTTTCTTATGCCATAGCAATATTAAAAAGTTAAAACATTTATTTCTGTGGGTTGACTTTTACCTTTCTTCTTTCTGTCACTCTGACTTCCTTTTTGACACATTCATGCATACAATCTAGCACAGGCATGTTGTTCAATAGACTTTGAATAAAATCTATACAATGAACTTCATTTCCAGGAGCACTAGAAACACCAACACCCATTTTTTAGCATCTACCCAGGTTAACATGAAAGTCTGTGACATGGATATCAAAAATGACACGAATTAGGAGCTGGTATTGTCACAGGCCCAAAGTGCTGAGACCTTTTTTGCTGCTGCTTATAGGAGGGGCTAGGATGACATAGACTTCACCATGAAGAAAAGCCAAGTGTGGCAAGGACAGAAGTAGAAATAAGTTTTCGCTTTGGTAAAAGAGACTGCCTCAGTGAGTCTGGCTCTGGCTTCTTCCACACTAAGTAGCAAAGGGATGTCTCCGTCTGCCAGCTAGCTCAAGGCAGGCCAGTCTTCTTGCTGGGGCTGGGCTGAAAAACTCCTTTGTATAACTTGTAAGCTCTACTAATAATTGGGGTGGGGGGAGGGTTCAGAAAGGCTGACCTAACTTGGAACCACCGAATTCCTTCCATCAGCCACAGAGAAAGCTCAGCTTTCTCCAAGGCAATTCAGCTCAAGCAAGCATGAAGCACAAGTGCCATCACCCAAACCTCCAGACGTGCTTAATCCGACAGGTCTGAAATAGATCAAAGTGCTTCCAGCTCTTTCCTTTCTCTCTGCTTTTTGGTGTCCTGACACTTAGTGTCTCTCCCTGTCTGGAGCAGCATCTGAGTTGGAATGGGTGATGTCCTGTAAATTGAAGGGTTGAATAGTTACGGCTGGGAAAGGTGAAGTGGACATGGTAAGTCTTCAGATTGAGATAACAAACTAAACAATCTGTGAGGCAAGAAAAAACAAAGAAGTGATAGTTTCAGAAGCACTGAAGCCTCTGCCTCAAGTTGTGAGCAGCTAGCAAGCTTATTTCCCTTCTATGTCCAAGCTAAAATGATGAGAAACCAGAGTTTGATGGGGCTCAGGAAGACACTCAGACACAGCTCAAAATCTGTTCTGGATCCAGCCAATTTGTCAAGTGTGTCCTGTGCAGGGGCTCACTCAGAGCTCAGACATGGGCTTCGATTGCTTAGGACAGGTTTCTTGCCCAGAATCCAGCTGATTTCTCGGGGACCTTTCAAATCCAATTTTACGTGATTCTGTGCAGATTTATCTCAGTCAGTGGTCAGCGACTCTCGTATGTTCCCCTTTTAATCAACAGAAGATACAAATCTTTCAAGGCCTCCTCTGGCCATTTATCTCTTGTTTTAGGAACATATATTTTCAGCTTTTGACATCTGCATTGTGCTTTTCCAAATGCTAGCTATTGGAAGAACAAAGACAAAACGTTTCTGGTTTAAGCTCTCCTTAAAGACATCCTTCTTTCTTCACACATGCTGTATGCTACAGCAACTTCACAAAATATTGGCTCTTGAGAAATTGGTTGTTTTAAAGAGAGACCAAATTTCACACTTTTTCTTTTCCATCTAAAGAAAAAAAAACAAAACAAAACACACACACACTTTTGGTGCAGAATTTTGATTCAGAAATCTACTAATTTCTTTTGTTTAAAAAAGGTGGATTTGCCTGATCCTTGTTCAGAACTGAAAAACCTAACCCTTATCTACAATTTCAGTTTTCTTGCTTTTGCACTAATGCTGAGCAACTTTTAAAGAGATTCCTGAATAGAGAGTGCTGGGGGATAAGAAACCCAGGGCAGAAGGCAGAGGTATTCATGTGTAGAGTAGGAAATGAGATTTCCTTTGCTTTTACCAAGTACAAGGATTTTAAATCCAGAGGTTGGCATCTGTATGTGTTGGGAGGATCCTGCCTAAGAATATTCTCCTAAAAAACTCCAAATACTGCTTTAACTGGACTCCAGACTGATAGCGCATGCATCAGCAGTGAGCCTATGCTTCGAATTCTGTGTGGGGCTGAAATCTCAACTCACATTTTGCCACTCTCCTTAATCTCTGTAATGACCTAATCCCTCCCAAATTTTGCTGAGGAAAAAAAAAAAAAAAAAAAAGGGTGTGAAGAAAAGATCCAGCTTTATAGCCTTGACCTATTTCTAATCCTGTTCTGATTGCTAGTTACTGGGCTCCCTTCCAAACATACTGTTTACTTTAGGGCTGATTTTTCTCCATCCAGATTAAAATTCCAGTGAGTTTCTTTCATTCCTTTAGAATGTAACCCCAAATGGGCCATGGTATTTTATTCAGAATATAGTAGCTGGATAATGATGCTCTCAGCAGCCCACGGAAAGCAGGCAGTTTGTGGTTGAGGAGCTCATATGCACACAGAAATGCGCAGGAGCTCATGCATACGGTTCTGCACATTGCCTCATATATCCACGTACAGATAAATGTGCTCCATGAACACGCTTATGGCTACTTCTATGCTATGCACATAGGGACTAAACAATTACACTTACCTATGAGCCTGTCATAAGGTAACAGAAATGCCAGCTGCCTTTGAAGTTTCCCGAAGAGCAGGAAAACGAGTCAACAGTGCTGGCCAACATCACATCATTAATCATCTATTAGCTGAGGTTGTGTGCTCCTGTCACCTGTCACTTTGTAATGCATGCAAATCACTCCAACAGTAACATTTTCAGCCTGACATTTCCAGGGCCAGAGCTGGGATCAACCAGCTCTTTGTATTCAAGATGAAAAGGAAGTAAAGAAACAAGCAGTGAGATTGGTGGAAGGAGACAGGGAAAACTAAAGAAATAAGAAAAGTAATGCAAAATTGGTCAGGAGAGTTGAATTAAAAAAATAAAGTTAAAATTGTGGGGTTTTTCCTACTACCAGGAAATACACAGTTTTAAATCATATCTGTGCTCTATAGTTCTTAAAGAGAGGGAACTGTAGAGATGACGCTATTTTCCTGCTAAACTCTGTAGAAAGGGAGAATACTGTCCATACATTTTTTTTTATTTGGAATTTACAAATCAGAAAGCCCGTCTACTTTTAGAAATCTGCATCTGAACTGTTTACTGTAAGTTCCCATTATGGTCAATGGATAGAAATAAGATTTTTTTTTTTTCTTTAATACAGTCCTCTGATCTCTGGTTTAGATATGTACTTTAGGGTGAAATGAATTTAGGGTGAAGTGTGTGGAAGTGTCTAATTCTCTCTTTTGATTAACAAGGGAGTCGAGGGTGACTAGCTCAGATGTACACAGCTACCATAGGTATCTATGTTTGGTGAGTTGAATCTCACTCCTATTAATTTTTAACTCAGTTAGAATTCTGATGATTCAGAAGAGACAGAAAGTGTGATACCAAACTAATTTCCTCTATTATTTTTGTCATGACTATTGAAAGGGTAGGCTAATAAAACTCCTCGTAGCCTAGATCTTAATGCACGATTAAGTCTTTAATATCTTTATTATGCATTGTGTTCATTAACCAGGCACCTTTTCAGTAAATTAGTGTTGCATGACCAGCTTGTCCAGGAAGACCCACTCTTCTACTTACAAGCCTTCCCTGCCATAGTGAAGATTCATCTTAAATTCTCTCTGGGTAGGTTATATCCAACCAAATGTCAGTACCAGAGCAATCCCCATTTGAGCTGGTCCACAACAGCCTGTGAAGAGAAAAAGATGACTTTAAGGTTAAATGTATCTCACTGTTAAATAAATATCCAGAATAAATCAGCTGGAGATGTCCAGTAGTTCCAGTAGAGACGTTCACAATTGTATCTCTCCAGATAGGTAAGAGGTTCCCATCTTTCATATCTGTCTTTCATAGATATTCATGTTAGATTTCTGTCCACCCTCCTCCATGGGCATCTTTCCTCTCCTATTCACTATTTTTCTTTTCCTCCCTTTGGCCCACTTTGGCAAAATATGTTTGCCCCTGACTGAAAAGAGGAGGGGCCATGGCCTTCTCTCCCGTGGCTCCCCTCTGGCAGGGACGGTAGTGCTCTGTGCCACACCACATCTTGTTGCCTCAGGAAGGCAGCCACAAATTAATCTTGCTTATACTGGAGGGGAGATGGTATTGGGAAACCAGAACATGCCATCAGTAGCCCTCACCAAGATTCAGTTCCCTGTCTCTGTCTTCAGGGGAAGCTGAGTATAGAAATCTCCTTCCCCCTTTAAAGGCTGAATCTCCTTTCTTTTCTCTACTGAGATAAATCAGCTTTATTCTTTAATTCTTTTGCTATTAGTGGATGTGAAGGAGGCTATATTTCTACAGGGATCAGCAGGGAGACATCCCCTCTGCGGAGTCTAAATTAGGGTGCAGCACTCCAGGGACAGAGGGGCAATATCCTCGGGCAGCCCACAGGATATGTATTTGCAGGAGATTTTGAGGCTTATTTCTTTGGATAGATAAACTGCAGATCATGAAGGCAATTAATCATGGACTCATGAACAAGTACATCTGGAAGGGACCTTAAGAGGTCATCTTGTCCATCCCCCAGCATGGAGGCAGGATAAATGTACACAGACCATATCTGACAGATGTGTGTCTGCTTCTCTCTGCTTCCACTCTGGATGCTCTCACACCATTATTCATCTAGTAAAGAAGCTGAATTGAGGTTATGAGGAAAAGCAGAAAATACAATTTTTTAAACCCAAAGATTTACCCCTTACTGTCTCTTGGGTCCTGAATCCAGTTTTTGGCAAGTGAAAGATCTGATCTTCACTGTGAAATCTTATGAAGGGAAGATGGTGTAAGCAATTTGTTCATTTTGTAACCCAGGTTCTGTTCCGAGATGTAAGACCTTTTTGATTGCTTGTTCAGTAGTAAAGCTCAAAATTAAATCTTATCTGGATATGTGTATGTGTAAAAATGAAAGTAAAAGAGGAGGAGGAAAAATTAATAAAAGAAGAGTGAAGAGGAAAAAAAACAGAGAGGGGGACAGAGAGGAAGATAAAATGTGTATGATGAAGGGGAAAAGGCAGAGAGGGTCAGGGACTGACTTGAAAGGGGGAATGAAGAAACAGGAGGAACAGAAGGAAGACATACAGGTTGAAGTAAGAACGTGAAGAGCTGCCGTTTCTTAAGCTGGCCATTTCTAACAGAGAGATCAGAAAGACTTTTTGTTATCGTTGTCCTTAAGTGACTTATCCCACTGGCTAACATCTCATTTTATGGCAGGTAAATAAGCCTGCCTAATTGGTCCCTTGTTCAAGAATGGGAATATCGAGCTGAGCCTGCTCCTTCTGAAGTGGGATCTCGTCCAATTTATGGTCTTAGCAGATGTGATCTCTTCAGGGTTCCACTGTAATGATAAATTGAAACATTTGAATGCTGCGTTCCCAGGTCTGGGCATCCAGCTTTGTGAGTAGGGAGAGAGGATCTGATCAAGTTTCCTTCTGAAATGACAAATTGTGATTTCCAGGAACATGACTTAGTCCCATTTGCAAGACCCAGTTGTGGAGGCCGAGAGTGGATTGGGTGAAGAAGGATGTACCAAGGTCACTTGAGTCTGAAGGACTCAGGTCTGGGAGTCAAGATCTCTTTCAAGAATGAAAGTCTGGAAGTGCACCTTGAGTAAGGAGCACTTTAAATTAAGGTGACACTTACAGACACTTTATTAATAATTAATAAGTGATTAATGAAAATTACTTTTTAGCTGATAAATTGCTCGAAGACACATTAAGGCATGTTTCAGAAAGACGTGGATAAATATTTTTATGCATTCCTGTTTATAAATGCTTAGTAATGGGCTCTCAACTTTCAGGTGCCTCAGCATCATTTATCCCCATCATCCTGGTTGCATGCTATAGAGACATCTTATAATCATTTATTTTCAGAATTTGTTCCTATTAATCATGTATTAATTATTATTAAGAAAACATTTGTGCACACTTGTCTTAATCTGAATTCTTGCTTGACTGGTTTTCCTAGGTGTGGGTAGGAGCACCCAGCTTACAAAGGCAGGTGGCATCCTGGCTGGTGCAAAATGGTAGTTTTATTAGACTACCTCAATTTACTCTAGGTAAGAGCTGAGCTTAGCCTGCTCTGTACTTGCTGAATTTTGTCCTATGGAGCAAAGAGAGGATCTACAAAGATGCATGTGCACTGCTACCTGTGCTAAGTAGCGCTGCTATTTCTGTAGTATCTAGGCACTACAGGATGGGAATTCATTACTGAAGTCTGTCCTCCCATGAAACAGACCAGTGGGTTTTCCCCCTATCTGGTAGGTGGCAACCCAAGGCACGGATCTACAGAAGTCCGAATCTTGGAAAATTTTTAGGCACCTTTGGAAATTAATGAGCTTGCAGCAGAAAATGGCTCACGACTTGCCAGCTGCTCACTCCCAGGCTGGTTCTTTACCCACTGGATCTTTCTGCTGCAAGGTCAGGCTTGATCTGTTGGTGAAGAGTATTCAGAGACACAGTATTCAGATGGGCTGTGTAGATCCTCTACGCTGGACTTTGGCTGAATCTGTTCCTCCATAAAAGTCAGAACAGCATGAAGGCTACTGTTATTTATATTAGCCTTAAGGGTTGACAAGACATAGAGAAGCCTAAGGAAGTTGTGAGGGTGGCTGCAAAACTAGCCCTAAATCACAGAATGAATTTCTGAGCCAGACTGATTTTTTTGCTGACTGTCAAAAGAGCAGTAGACATGACTGTCTGACTGGTGATTTTCAGATGAGTTTAGGCCAGCGGTTTCTAAGCCCGAGCTCAGAGTCTGTTGCCTTTAAAACCCCAGTTTTAACGTCAGTCTGAGCAATGGGAGATTAAAGGAGTAACCTGTTAAGACCAAGTACTGGAGGCAACATTTGCTTAACACTGTTCTTCGGGTCAGGAAAGGGCTGGATGATCTCTGTTCTGTCCTACGTAAACAAGGTAAAACATGGATAGCAGCTCTCTCAGCTTAGAAATTACTTAAAATAAGGATCTGAGTTTATTCCCTATATTTTTAATGGTGAGAGAGGACAATATTTCAGAAAACCTCTGGTTCCCCAGGAAAGTTTTTCAAAAGCATGCATTCCTCAGAGACTGAAAAAATAACAGAGGCTATTTCCCCACAGCATTTCATCTCATGATTACTTTCTCTCATATCTATCAAGCTAGGCTAGGGGAGGAAAGGACTGAGAGCAGCCCTGCCG
>JMFS01095765.1:0-10016 GCA_000699545.1 Podiceps cristatus | reverse complement strand
GCTGAAGGAACTGTCAGATGTGCTCACCAAGCCGCTTTTCGTAATTTTTCAGCAGTCCTGGCTAACCGGGGAATTCTCAATTGACTTGAGGTTGGCAAATGTAACACCCAACTACAAGGAGGATTGGGGAACTACAGACCTGTCAGTCTGACCTTGGTGCCGGGGAAGATGATAGAACAAATCATCTTGGGTGACATTACACACAATTTCCAGGACAACCAGATGCTCGGGCCCAGTCAACATGGATTCATGAAGGGTAAATAATGCTTAATGAACCTAATCTCCTTCTATGACAAGATGACCTGCTTGGTGGATGAGGGAAAGGCCATGGGTGTTACTCAAAGGACTTCAGTAAAAGCTTCGATACTGTTCCCCACAGCATTCTTGTGGGGAAAAAAAAAAATGGTTTCCCATGGCTTGGATGGGAAAAATGTTAAAAGAAAAAATGTTACTCTGCTTTGTATTTCACTGTATACTAAGCCCAGTTTCAAATGTTTTTAATGTATCTCTGTTCCCAGAAAATTCAAAGATAATATAGTTAGAAAACTGGATGTCAAAATGTCTTGGTTGTAGGATCTATCAGTTTACCATGCGTCTTCTATAAGTCATCATCTGTGAAGTGCAAAAGTCTTGCAACTGTGTACTGTGTTCATTTCCATCTGTTTTTAGAAAGTCTTTCTCCTCCTACCTAGGCTTTTAATGAGTAAGAGCTATTTATTGTCTAGCACAACATTTTACGTTTTAGCTGCTTTTGAGGGGAAGCTCTACTTTGAAATACAAATCTACTGAAAAGTACCTAAATCTGCTGGAAGATAGAAACCTGCTGAAAATTACCTGAAAAGCACTTTTTTAAGTGTTGGGAGCTTACCTGGGTTGCCGAGAGGCTTTGTGTTTGTAGAGGGAGAACGCTGTGTGCCTAGGTGCTCAAATGGAGAAAACTGTGTTTTGTTTGACTGTTGTACCTGCTTCATCTGAAAATTGTGGCGGGAGCTTGGTGTGATCATCAGCAGTACCCGTGACGGGCCTGCAGATCAGAATGAACTCTTTGTAATATACTCGTATTAATGAAAGCGATCTAGACTTTTTGGGTAATACTCTTCACATGAAACAAACCCAGTGAAAGCAGTGACTTGATGCAGGTGGACTTTTACTGTATCAGTAAAAAATATTTACTATTTTTTTTTTTCATAAGTATTAATAGAATCCAGCTTTTTTTTTTCCTTAGGTGTTAGCAACAGCTTTGCAGCGTGATGAGGGAAAAAAAACCTTTTTCATTACACTTATAAGAAATTATCTAAAACTTTTTACTGAGAAGATACATAATAACTATTCAAGTGAAAACTAATGCCTGGGGTGAACCGTCCTCTGACTAAACAAAAGTGTGAGTGGAGAAAAATACTAAACTTCATTTAATTAAATCCAAGCAGTAGGGACTTTAGAGGGAACTTTCATGATCATCTGATTGTATTGCATGTGATTTAAACAGCTCTGCTTTCAGAAGGTCTTAGAAAACAATCTTCCAGGTTTTAGTAAGAGGTCAAATGCAACAATATGGCTTCAGAGGGGGAAAAAGTAGATTGTGAAGTCCTTGATCAAACAAAACACTGCGTGGTTTCGTTCTGCACTTTCTTTCTGTAAAGACGTGTCCTCACATGCTGAAACTTGATACTGTACCTTTGTTTAAAATACCTGCTTTAAACCAAACCAGCTAGGAAAAGAAAACAACAGTGATCGGGGATGGTCAACAGAAAGCCTGCTAATTACCAGCACCGGGGGGGGGGGGGGGGGGGGTGGGGGGCACAATTCTGCTAGATTTGGGTTTTTTTCTCTTGAAAAGAGTGGTTTGTTTTACCCAGTTTGGTGATACAATTTTTTATGAAAGGTCATTTTCATTAACCCTAGATGTGCACCACCCTATCTCATTGCCCACAGGCATGCTGTTATTTACAATTTTCCTTCATCCTGTGTAAAATGAAACAACAGTGAGTATGCAGTTAATATATGTTAAGTGCCTTAGGCACATTCCAATTAAGTATTAACATAGGTTGGAGCACTTCCAAAATATTTAGGGAATATCACTTTCAGTCATTTTCATTTTAAATTAATAGTAAGAGTGTATTTAAAAAAATATTATACTCTCAACTGAGGGACTAATCAAGGAACTTCAGGACACACATAAAGCAAACATTTGAATGGAAACAAAAGTGGGTTATGTTCCAACCTGCAAATGCTGTACTTGGTATGTGCATGTGTCTATGCAAAGGTGAAGGGGGGACTTTATGTGCATTGTCTATATCCTGGCTTGATTTTATGAAAAACTGAACATGGAAAAAACAGAAGGGTTTTAAGAAGTCTTGGCACTCTCACTTGTTGCTTCTGGTCCATGGATATTAAAGACGTACTGATAGCAAGTATAGAAGGGATCAAGGCAAGGTATTTAACAGAGGTTGGAGATGAGGCAGAGGAAATTTTGAAATAAATACTATTTATTTCAAGGAGGAAGAATTATGGCTCAGATTATGGAAGATCTTGTGTTTAAAAAAAAAAAAAAAGCAGTGGTGTTAATATTATGTTAAAAAAAAATCTGCAAGAAAGGAAATGAATAAGCATATTGGTGGCTCTGGTTTATTGTATTATCATGTGTTGTGTGAATGCATGATGTTTACCTTCTGCCAAATTAGATGCTCAAAGGCTAAAACCTTCTGTAATATGCAGGGTTTGGCAAGATCCACACTCTATTTAAAACTCACTTTTGTTTCAAATTCAGATCTTAAATGCTGCATAAGCATTTGGCAGACTATATTTATGGAGGTGAAAGCAGTCAATGAATAAATAAGAGTGTGATATTCCAAAAATGTCCAAGTGCCTTTCACCCTCATTGCCAACAGGATAACAAGTCTCTTACCTTCTTTTGAAAATCTTGGTCAGAGATTCTGCTACTTGCAGTCGTATCTTCTGAAGATAAATGGGAAAAGTTGAGTGAAAAGCGCTGCTAAAAAGCCAGAGAACAAAATACAGAATCAGCTATAATGTAGAACCAAACTATAACAAGAAACATGATTTTTTAAATGCTTTTTCTAATTTGTGAGCAGCAGGTAACTGGTTACTTTATTCTTAGACATAGCCATGTATGACTACTTCTATGCTAGACTAGCTACATAGAATAATCAATGCACTGTATCAGGGTTTGTGTCCAATGAAGACTACTGTGTCATTACTAACAAGGAGTGCTCAGATGACGTTCTGTCAAAAGCTGTAAACGTTTGCATGATCTAAGTGTGAAAATTTAACAGTCCATCCAAAATATTGTGGAGTTCTGTAGAAGCTTTTGTGTCCACTTCAGCTTTAGTATTTCATTGTAAAGATATTTTCTAACATTTTTAGCAAGACTTCCAGACAAAAAAAATATATCTAGAACTAGAGCCAAATACCCACCAGATTCAAATCCTTGACTACGCAATTGAGAATATTTTCCATAGATATATTAAACATCTGTAAGATTTTAATGGCTTGTATATTACTGAGTCATCTCCACCATCAAGAGTTCATTTTAAGCTTTGTTGCCTTCCTGAATGTTGTTCAGAATGTTAAAGTTAATAAGGGGTTGATTTTTGAACACTTAGTCTATAGCCCAATTTATTTGAATGAAAATTTTTTTCATGTGCTAAAAATTAAAGTCTAACACACATTTAATTTTAAAAGCTTAATTTTCAATACAGTATTCCTATTTATGGTTAAAAGTTCAATAAATTGAAACAGAAGCATCATGATCACTTGGAGAGTGTGTTTTATTTTGATAACACATTGAATTTTTGAAGCAAGCAATGTCACTGAACATGGCTAATTGCTGCCAGTATCCAGTAGTTAGGCTGTCATGTTAAAGGGGAAGAAAAGCAAATAGTACAACTCACACTTAACAACCAGTATTTATATTGTTACTATACCAAACCCATTTTTTCTTTAATTATGTATTATAAATAAGGCATTAATTAGTAATGTAATATATAATACCACCAATAGATTCTTTTTAAAGTTACAGCATTTAGTAAAGATAGATGGGCAACTACCATGTTAACATTTTTCACTTCCTTCTTGACTCAAAAGATTTCCTCTTCAGGTAGAGTGAGAAAAGCAGTATGTATTACCGTGCTGATATTACCAGTAAGTATGGTAAGTGCAATGGAGATTTGTGTCATGAATTCTCATTTGCAGTTATGTGGACTGAGGCAGCAACACTTTGCATAGATTATGTCCTGCTTTTTATAACCCATCATTACCAAGGATGGATAAGGGGGAGTAAGAATTTATGCAATTTGTCCCACTGAAAATCCTATTCAAAAAGGTATTAAGATTGAGCTTGTCTTTATAATTATCTGAACTCTGTGTGCAAATAGCTTTTAAATATATAGAATATAGTTTTCAGTGTTTTGAGTTTCGTTTACTGATGTTGGAGGATATGGTCAATTTGTTTGTTTCTGCATGCCGGTGTGTGTGCCTTCATTACTCTATCAGAACATATGCTTTCTGAAAAAGTTATTGCTACTTAACCATATTCCTGCAGCACTTAAGCGCAAGGTACTTGTGCATGAAATAAGCACTGTGCTAGAGATTATGGGGATCTGTGGCTTGTAATTTAGCAGACCAAAACAAGTGTCTAGCTCATGCTTTTTAGTCTTCCGATTACTGATGAGTACTGTCAGAAATTCTGACATGTCTTGTTCTGTGAAGCTCACATTTATGTGGTGTTTATAATGCCCTAACATACAATGACTCCTGTGTATGCAAAAAAGTAAGTGGTGAAATTAGGGTGGGGATACTTTTTCTTGGAAGTGTGCTTGAAGATCTCCCTTTATATTTCAGTCATGCTTAGAATCACATACCATTTATTTAGTGAAGTCATAGCATCATGGAGTCATAGAACCATTGAGATTGGAAAAGACCTTTAAGATCATCAAGTCCAACCATTACCCTAGCACTTCTAAGTCAAGCACTAATATCCCTAAGCGCCATGTCTACACGTCTTTTAAATACCGCCAGGGTTGGTGACTCAATCACTTCCCTGGGCAGCCTGTTCCAGTGCTTGACAAACCTTTTGGTCAAGAAATTTTTCCTAATATCCAATCTAAATCTCCTCTGGTGCAACTCAAGGCCATTTCCTCTTGTCCCGTCATCTGTTACTTGGGAGAAGAGGCCGACACCCACCTCACTACAACCTCTCAGGCAGTTGCAGAGAGCGATGAGGTCTCCCCTCAGCCTCCTTTTCTCCAGTCTGAACACCCCCAGTTCCCTCAGCCGCTCCTCACAGCACTTGTGCTCCAGACCCTTCACCAGCTTCATTGCCCATCTCTGGACACGCTCCAGCACCTCAATGTCTTTCCTGCAGTGCCCAAAACTGAACCCAGCACTCGAGGTGCAGCCTCACCAGTGCTGAGTACAGGGGGACGATCCCTTCCCTGGTCCTCTTTGCCACAGGCCAGGATGCTGTTGGCCTTCTGGGCCACCTGGGCACACTGCTGGCTCATGTTCAGCCGGCTGTCGACCAGCACCCCCAGGTCCTTTTCTGCCTGGCAGAATCCCAGCCGCTCCTCCCCGAGCCTGTAGCGTTGCCTGGGGTTGTTGTGACCCAAGTGCAGGACCCGGCACTTGGCCTTGTTGAACCTCATACAATTGGCCTCAGCCCATCGATCCAGCCTGTCCAGGTCCCTCTGCAGAGCCTTCCTGCCCTCAAGCAGGTTGACACTCCCACCCATGCTCTGCTGGATGCATGACTCAGGATCAGTTCATGTTCTATATTAATGCCTTAGGTTAGATTGGTTTTAAATCATTATGTGAAAGAAGAGAAAAGCAGGTACTAAGAGAGGAAAAAAATGGATAAGAAAGGTAGGTAGACAAAATACACACTAAGGATATTTGAATATATTCAGTTGGTGTTAAAAGTGCAGAGCTATGAAATCAGTAAGTAGGCTGACCCAGGTAGCTCTGGTTGCATCACATTTATGTATTCATCATGGAAATAACTGAAGTACAATTTAGATGAGGTCAGAGCAGGAGCAGTTTATTCCTATAGCTATAGCAGAGATCACAGAGCAGCAGCACAACGGCTTCTGCTGCTGTGAGCTCTGCCCAAATGATGCAGTTACGGTTTACCTTTAGGGTAAACAGCCTGTTCTTCACCAAACTTTCCCAATAAGCAGGAGGTAGTAAATAGTAGTGATTGAAATCTTTCAGATAAGGAAGCTCCAGACAGGATATTCTTTTTACAATTATTCCTTTCACAAATAATCCATTATTTTGTTAATTAAATGGTGCTGACTGGCAAAACCATTAACTGGAAAGTTTCTTAACTAATGAGGACTGCAAAGGGCTATGAAAAATTAACTGTTTTGCTTCCATAATTCCCTGTTTGAGACTTACAATCTAACACAATTTTTCTCTTGAATATCTAAAGTACAGCAGAAGGGCTACAAATGCCTTGCTCATGATCACTGGGAGCCCAGGATCAATCACTGCATGGGATGTGCTGTCCCATCATCCGTTCTTGTCTCCAGGTTTTATAATCCTATATGATCATTAGTCCAAGCACTTCTTCCCCTCTCTTTCACATTCCACAAAACACTGAACATCATTATTCTGGCCTCTGCTTGAGCCATGCCTCCTTCCATCCTCTTACCAATTTGCTACAACATAAGATCAACTGAACCGATACACACACAACCACCAAAGCTAATAATCCCAACAAATTATACTTCAGTATTGTTCTAGGGAGTTTTTCCTAACCATCCTTTCATGTCTAGGAGCCATCCCCACCAGTCAAAAAAGTTTTTCTCCAGATGTTTCATGTAGCATCTGAAGTTTATTTTGAATTACATGTACATTCATTTCTGGTCTCTGATCTTGGTCTGCATACATGCAGCAAGTGTTGTTAATACACATAGACCTCCTTAAGCAATGAGCACGTAATCTAATACCATTCTGTTTTGCAGGGCTGTGATGCTCATTTTACTGCTAACTGTAAGGCTGAAAGTGCATTACCCATCTCTTCTATTACAGCAGAATTTCCACAATAGCTCTTTCTAATTCTGATTCTTCTAGCCAGGGGAGGACTGTTTGTGTAAATGGGTGGAAGACGATTTGTCAAGTAAGTGGATTTTGCAGTGTTTTGTATTTCATTTGGTACTTTTGGGGTAAGTTGTGACTGTCATTCCTGAACAGTCCTGGATATATTGAGATACCAGGAAAAAGTAATCTTAATGAACAAGTTCCAGTCCAATAAACCAGGCAATATCTTATGAACACTAGAGACACATACCCAGCATAATCATTCATTCCCTAATGTCTTACCATATAACAATTCTTAAAGGTTAGTGTATGACCAGTAATGTAAACCCAAATGTAAAAAAAAAAAAAAAAAAAAAAAAAAATCACAGAGTAGAGCAAGCTACAATTTCCAGAAACAATTTCCAGGTTCAGGTGGAAACAACAGAGTTATCAAAGCTTGTTTGTAGGGTTGTAGTTTGGACTTCAAAGGAAGTTCATCCATATCATCCATCTGTGCTGTGACAGGTGAGACACCCTGCCTTGTGTCTGAAGGTGGTGTGACCGTTACACACTAGGAAGCCTGGATCCAGTTGGTCCTTGCACTTCACTGCAGAATTGGTAATCACCGATACCTGATAAGGTCCCTTCTTGTACCTGAAGTGCCTGTTTTCGCTGCTGTGCCTTAACGTAGACCCTGTCTCCTCATTTCGAGGAGCGACAGGCTTCAGTGTTGAGTTCAGGTGAGGCTTTTTTTCAGCTGTTTATGGTAAGTCCTTACACATTTCATTAATGCCTGACAGTATTTTAGAAGAGCAGCATCTCTTAGTTGTAAGCTGGCCTGTATGGTTGTTAAGGGTGTCATGTAAGGCAGTCCCATGGGTATACTCATTAAAATATCTCATGAGGTGACAGCTCCTGTTTTCTATGCACAATGCTTCTTATGGACAATAGGAGAGGTCACACATCCAGGTCAATTTACAAATTTACAGGTGGTCCCCATGGTTTAGGGTGTGCAGTTATGCTCATATTCTGCTGCTGCCCTATATTGTTTTGCTGAAAAGGTGTCCTAACAATATGAAGATTCAAGAATGAGAATAACACTAACAAACTTCAATCCTTTACATTGGTAATTTCTGACAAAATTTAAGCCTCTTCCTGGTAAGTCAAGCTATAGAATAAAATAAATTCAATAAAAATACATATTAATTATACAAGCCATAAATCTATGTGGATGACAAAAAAGGGGAAATCACATATTACAGTGCTTAAAGTTTCCCTTTCTGTTATTAGTCATATCTTTAGATATACCAACATTTTAATGATGTCATTAGCTCAGTGACTTCACTAAAGCATTGCATTGCTCTCATCCAATTCCAAAATAATGTTGAGAATAGACAAATAAGTGAAAAATACATGCACAAGAAAAACTTGGAGCAAACCAATCCTATCATACAGCTGCAATCATTCCCACCACTTTGTTGGTGTGGGTCCACTCAATAGGCCCCAGAAGCAAGGGTAGGCATATCTATTTTTCTTCTTGCTGTAGTTCCAAAGCCATTTTGCCAGTAGTTTGCAGGGAGCTGAAAATCACTCCTTCCAGGTTCACTGCAGTGTCTTTCCTTCCTCCTGGGTAGTTGTAGTACAATTAGTGTGAAGTGATCAAGTGGAAGAATAGCTTGAAATCAGAGTGAGAGAGAAGTTTTTCAATCAATAAGAGAGTCTTCCAACCTTGCCTTTACCGTGTTCTCAAGAATATCTAGTAGGGAGAAATTCCTGGGCACATCACAGCAGCTATATGGGGTTACTGGAGTGTCCCTGTTTCAGGTGACTGACCCCATCTTTTTCATCCTTAGATACCTAATCTTAATCAGTGGTGGTCGAGTAGTTAATTTAGAGCCTATTCAGTATGAACTGAAACATTTAAAGCAAAGTTCCTGCTGCTTTGGTGAATAAGCCTGGTATCTCTGGCTCCTGGAGAGGGGGAGTCCAAATGCTGCCTCAGCACCTTTCCCCATGCTCACTCCTGTTCACCACTGAGTGCGCTTACCATGTACATTTAAGGTGCATGTGTGTGGGGTGTCCTGCAGGATAGCATCAGCCTGTCACCTGGCCCATCCCTGTGCCTGGATTGTTGTCATTCTAAAGGGCAAAACCTTTAAAAGGATCCTTAAAAGGGCTCAAGCTCCTTAGGAGAGGAAAAACTATTAAAAAAAAAAAAAAAAAAAAAAAAAAAAAGACATCTCCTTGGATTAGGGAATTATGCAAACATCCTTGGACACAAGGACCTCCTGTGCCACTGACAGTCATACTGGTTGACCCTGGTTTGTCCTGTCCAGCCACTTCTTTACAAGCAGGATGGTATGCATTTGTATAGCAGGCCTCACAAGAGAGTTCCATTTCTGCTAGGCATGTTATTTGTAGAGTTAAGTGATGTTTGTTCACCTCTAATTTACCGATTTCCTCTGTAATGCTCAATTCTATTCAAATCCATCAGGTTTCAATCTGTTTGAGACTCTTCCTTTGTAAACGAGCGTTTACCTTTCCTACCTGATTCTTTACAAATTTGAATATTCAGCTTGCAGAGATCTAAGCCTTAGCCTGATTTTCTCAAGTTTCCAACTGTTTTGTAGCCAGTACCATTATCAGTTTGACAGGCTGAAGTGGTCTGTTACTAACAGGAGGCCTAGTACATACTCCAAGCACCTATTTTCATCCTCTAAACTAGAAATCCCAGTTACTAGGCCTGCAATTTGAGTCATTTACACCTCTTATCACCTCCCTAGAGTTCTGTAGACATCTTTTCAATACACTTATTCCAATTAATGCAAAAACTTATTAGCACAGGTCCCATTTGGGTGCTGCCCTAATGCTTTAGAAGTTTGTTTACAAATTTATCACTATAGGCACATTAGCAAAGGATCAGTCCCCACATCACATAAGGTTTATACACATATGTCCTGGTTTCAGCCAGGATGGAG
>JMFS01095757.1:0-22006 GCA_000699545.1 Podiceps cristatus | reverse complement strand
CTGGGATTCTTCCGGCCCAAGTGCAACACCGATTTCTCTTCCTTTTCAAACTAAAGTGCCTTAAGGGTATTGCAAGAGAAAGATACATAGTATTTCACGGGATTCAAATTTTGTCCTGATAAGTCCGTCGGGATTTCTTTATAACTGCCTTCCTTGAGCCTATTGATTGGTAAAATATCTGTGAAGCAAATGAGTGAGCTTGGTGCTTCAACATGCTGACTATGGGTGTAGTCTCATCGTAACGCTTCAGTTCAGTTTCTTCTCTGAAGGAGTCCCTGATTCCTACTTCTCAGTCTCCTTTTTCCTCATGTTTTGCTTATATCCCTCAGAGACGTTGTTATTTCCACATTTCATATGTGAAATGCACATATGCTTACTAGTTGGCAAAAGTGAAAGTCCTCTAGAAGCTACTAGACAGCTGTTCGATTTTGAGGGGGATGTCGGTGAAAATACACTAGTAAATTATCTATCCCTTTCTTAAACTGGAGCGTTGTTTGATTTTATTAGAAAAACAATGCCTTACACTTACTTATGTACACATCATTTCAGCACTAGTCAGGTCTTCCAGGGAAGTACTGTAACAGTGTTTGTACTTTGTGTTTGCACTGGCTGCTGACCTTTAAAATTTGTGTTACCCTCTGGGATACTGCTTCTGCAGTCCATAGTGTGCTAAGGCTTCTGCTAATGGGCACCCTTGTGACACTTCACAGAAGATGGTGAAGCAAATTCCCTACACCTACTACCACCCTCACCCCCTACCCCTTATCCCCAGATATTTATCTGTCTTGGTAGAGTTAAGGTTTCTGTCATGACAGAGTTAAAATAATTGGGGTTTGCTTTCTTGTGTAGTGAAGAGGGTAGTTCTCTTGCGCAAACCCAGGGTCACCTTGTTCTGGGCACATCTGTTCAAATTTGTGTTTGAGTGCCACCCTACACCTACTACCACCCTCACCCCCTACCCCTTATCCCCAGATATTTATCTGTCTTGGTAGAGTTAAGGTTTCTGTCATGACAGAGTTAAAATAATTGGGGTTTGCTTTCTTGTGTAGTGAAGAGGGTAGTTCTCTTGCGCAAACCCAGGGTCACCTTGTTCTGGGCACATCTGTTCAAATTTGTGTTTGAGTGCCACGTCTGCAAAGGGACTATAAATAGGCAGTTTCTGTACTTGGATAAAAGTCAGACTTCTAGCAGCTCTCCTCTTAATGCTTCTAAATGACTTGCAAGTTCAGTTTGAAAATGTGAAATTCCTATAAATGCCTACAATACAGTGAAAAAAGTTCTCATAGCAAACGATTAAAAAGAACTAAACTGAAGAGTGAAAGCGTTCTAAGTACAGAAAGGTTGTCGTATTGTTCCCCCCCCCCCCCCACTTATTTTGGTGTTTCTAAAAGTTATGTAGAAAACAAAGATTTAAAAAAAATTTTTTTTTTTTTTTTTTTTTGGAAACTCCTATAAGATTGTGTGTTCTGTATGGTTAGGTGCTTTTACTGAGATCCATTAGTGAGCTAAAATTGTTGCTCAAGGTGGCATGCCAGTTGCTTCACTGGGAAGAAAAGCATACTGAGGAAACTTGATTCTTGAATGCTTTTAAAATGTATTAAGTAGTTCTGCTGTAGTTAGTAATGATGAAATCCCTTTTTCCCTTTTCCTATTACTGCATTATGCTAGTTTCTCTCTAGAGGGCAATCTTCTACCATATATTAAGTTAGAACCCTTTTTGCTTTATCTTATTTATTTGAGGGGTTTTGTCTCTGTTTTTTCTAGGTATACCAGTAAATTATCAGGATGTAGCATCTATTGATCCAGAATATGCAAAGAACTTGCAGTGGATTTTAGATAATGATATCAGTGATCTGGGTTTAGAGCTGACATTCTCTGTTGAGACCGATGTGTTTGGAGCAATGGAAGAAGTGCCATTGAAGCCAGGGGGTGCAAGTATACTTGTTACACAAGAAAACAAGGTGAGTATACAAGTTTATTCAGAAGTTAATAGTACAAGAAAAGCAGTTGGACTTTCTGAATAACTGGAAACAAATGGTATACCTATTTTGAAGGAAATACACAAAAGTTGCCAACACTCTTCTCCCTTTTTCTAGCTTAGCATGTTATAGAAATAATACTATTTAAAATCTCTGTAAGTGGTCAGTTTTGAGGTGTGTTTTTCTGACAGAACTTTTGGAAGGAAAACGGGATCAACTTTAATTGAAGGGTTTATTTTAAAAGTTACAGATACTCCTAAAGTTAAGTCATGGGTGTATATACCAGAAAGGTAAAACAGTAGCAATTGCTAACAGTAAAATTGTAGGTAATGCTGCAAAGTGTGCTGCCTGCTAGGGCAGACTGTGGCACTCGATTGCTCTACAGTTACACATGGGTAATTGACAGTAAAAGGCTGCAGGAAGCTTTTTCAGCCATTTGTAAATCACTCAGTGTGTATGGAAATGGTCTGCCTTTTAAATTTACTTTAATAGTAACAGCTTGGAGAGTCCCTGAGTTCTCTTCAGCATTAGTTCAAAAATGAATATGAAAAACACACAGCCAGATTTTGAAAATCCTCTAGAAGTGAAGATAGACGTCAGCCTAATTGAATTCTGCAGTTAGCCACTAGATAGTTTTGAGCAGCTGCAGGAGTGTCATGGGTAGACCTGCAATTTTTTGTATCATTGACTCTTTCGATCCCTGTGTCTACTTTGTGTGTTGATTTTCATTTGTCTTGAGGTAGCCTAACTTGCTTCGTGTACACGGTATTCATTCGCTCCACCAGCCGCGCAGGCAGCCGCTGCACTGGGCAATGGCCACTTGGTGTCAGCATTTGCCCTGACAAAATTTTAGCTTGTGTTGGAGCAATTGACACTGAATACTCGTATGCTTAATCCTCATTTCCATTAAGGCAGAGTGTCATTCCAGTAACAGGAATACATATTATTAGCCTGATTCTGCACTGTTTCCTGCAATATAGTCATTCATGAAAGAATACAGATGGTAAAACAAGTCTAATTGTGAAAGCAGTGGATGATTAATTTCTTTATTAGCTATCAGAGAAAGCAGTTGTTTCTGGGCAGTCTTAGCTTCTCAATATATTGAATAGATGTACTTGTCATGAATTGTGGTTTCATAACAACTATTTAAAAACTGTTATCAGTTAGCATGAAATTAGAAGTTTGCCCACATGAGGATATCCTCAGTCATTAGTAGCTTAAATTGCTCTGTTAATTCTGACTGGGGGCACAGACTAAAAAGAGTGGTTGAACATGTTTAGAACAGATGCAACCATTTTAGCTCAGCAGCCTTCCTCAGCTGTGGCAGGAGGGGGTGGGAATTTGTGGGGCTTTTATTTGAAAGATGGCACAAAACAGATGACTCTTGTGGTGGCCTTGAAAACATTAATATTGATTTTTTTTTTTTTTTTTTTTAATTTGAAGCTGCAAAATGTGAATTCAACAAACATCTGTAAGATGGCACTGTCTTCTGTTCACTGATTTTTGACAATGGTGAAACAGGTTGTTGAAAACTATAGATCTCTGTTTTAGTGGCGTTTGGGGATTTTTCCATACTTCTCTAATGTCACATGGTTTTGCAATGTGTTTCAGCTTAGCAGCTCTAACAGGTTAAACAGGAAAGTATCTACTTTACTTCATAAAACATCTTTTCTTTCCTGCAAGAGATACCTATCTCTCTGCTTTTACCTGAAGAATAAAACATTGCTGTTTAAAACCCATTGTATTTGCTGTAGCTCTGGGAGAAGAAAATTTGTCTTCTAAAGGAATTTGCTGTGTAGGCACACTAGCAAATTACCTGTTTAAAGGATAGCATTTTCTTTAAAATGAAATTGGATGAATCTTTATTCCTTAAAAAAACCTCCACAAACCAACAAATCCACAAAAAAAACCCCATGCCAAAATTAGAACACCCACCCTGCTGTTTGTAAAAAGTTCTTTTTATGAATGAGGGATTTTTTTTTTTTTTTTTTACATCAGCTGTATAATAGGTGAATGCTTGTGGGACTGTACGATGTAAATATTCCAGTCTCATAATTGGAGTGTCCACATAGCCCCAACTGGGGTATGGGTTATAGTAGTGGTTCAACTGTAATGGGGAGACTTCAAAAGAAAAAGGTCTGACTTTGTCCAGTGTCCATGCTATGCATTTCTCTTTGTTCTTTGCTCTGCATATTTTTGCAGCCTTCTACTTACTTTTTAGGAAAAAATAAAATTAGAGCAAGACAAAGTTTGACCATATGCTATTTTTAAAAATGGTGCAAATCACCACAGTCCTGTGGCTTTCTCTCTCCTCCCAGGACTTGTCAGTCTGTGAGCTGGCTGTGCTATTTGGCAGTAAAAAAATTACATGTTTTTTTTCAAACAGCTTTGGAATGGAGCCACTCTCTGAATCTGAACATCATAATGAACATTGATCTTTGTCTCACAGTATATGGGGTTGTGAAATCGGGGAAGCAGGATCTCTGCTTGATTTACCTCAAAGGAAAATACAGAACAACCTCTCACCCAAACTACACTGTCATATTTTTGATGCCTGTCCCGTATGTTCAATCAAATCTCCCCTCTTAAAAGAAGGCTGGATTGTAGCTTTTACGAGCTATGTAGGAATGCATATGTAGATCTGGAATTATGTAGATATTTGTTTTGTAATGTGCTTCTAAGGCTTCTGAGAGGGAATAAAATGTAAATTAAGTGAACAGAGAAAAAACCAAATTGACCTGCTTTTACTGGCATATATTATGTAAATTCTGTGGTACAGGTCTTTCGGCATGCGCCAGTGCTGATAGTATGCTCAGCTGTTCCAGGCTGTTTAAAACATTTCTTGTTACACGTAAAGCACAGCAACTGTCTTCTCTCATATGGAAGTGTTTATATTTTTATAATGCAGAAAACAAGTGTTTGTCATATTTTTTCTAATGGATTTTTTTTTAATAAGATTGTAAACTTTTTTTTCTACAACCTCATTTTCTGAATAGCCTAATTTACATAACAGGAACTTACAAAATGTAAACCAAGTATTTCTGATCATTGAAGACCAGTGTTAACACTACTCCTAATTCTGATATTGCTGAAGTTTTTGATTTCTTCCTGGAGCTCATAAGATGTATTTACAGAGGCTGACTTTTGTCTAAGGCAGTTAATCTCCTTTGGTTACCCCTCTAATTCCTTAGAGAAGGGAGGTGTTTTCCGTTCCACTGACAGTAGAAGTAACCTAGGGAGATTACTTGATTCAAACTAGATTTTTTGGAACAACTCTGCAGTTGACAATATGCTTAGGTAATGTTCCTCTTCTTCAGAGGACTTCACAAATTAATTGTATTCTCACTAATAAAATGGTGGTAATGCATTTAAAAATATATTCCAACTGCAAAGCAAATGACAACCCCTCTATGCTTTTGTGAATATAAGGAACTGCCTTTGAAAAATACTCTTCTCTTTTGAAATGTTTCATACTTCATTCTGGTTTTCAGAAAGGCAGAAAAAGAGTGCTTTGTTGCTTTTGTGCAGGTTCAGAATGTAAAAGTTTAGGTTAATGTTTTTTAGAATTAAAATCCAGATAGTACTTTTTCAAGATTATTGCCTTGATGGAAGGTATTGGTGAGATGGCTTAATTGGGAGGTATGTTTCATTATTTCATTATTTAAAAAATCATGATTAGGAAGTCAAAGCATTACTTTGAAACTGAGCGCTTTAAATAATCTAGGAATAAATTTTGTTCTTGGGTAGAAATCTCTTTTGAGTAAAGAAACTTTTAGACGGGAATAGTTTTGTCAGGGTAGGTGAGACATGTTTATACAGCTTTAATGTAGGCATTTTTGTCTGTCTCATTCTGAAAACCTTCCTCCATTATCTGTCTCCTAGGCATTTCTGTTTTCAGTAAAAGCAAAGTTCTGGTGGATTCCTTTTCTAAGTGGCATCTTTTAAAGGGGATGGAACCTCCAAATCTCTAAAGCATGGAAACTATGATATTGTCTATTCATATGGTTATGGTATAAATTTTGTTTTCTTTTTTAAAAACTGTGGAGACTTTCAAGACTTCCTTAAAATTTTTTTTGTTATTAAGACAACAAAGTTTTCAGGGATAAGTAATATATTCTGTAATACTTCCAGAGACAGGCAGAAAGCAAGAAACGTTTTTAAGTCACAGATAATCCTTCAAAAGTTTACCCGTTTTCCTGAGTTATGTCAGTTTGCTTAATAGAATATTTTTATTTACAAACTCTGCCTCCTTTATGTCCTTAGATGATCGCAATGGTGATTGTATTAGATGCAGGCATGACAAACTTAAGTTTTAGTCACTTCCTTTATCTTAGTCCAAGTCTCTGTTTTTTAGCTGGTTTATGTTACCATTTAAATATTTCTGTTTGGGAATTGTCTTTGGAACAAATCAGAAGGGGCTCTGAACTCTGAGGGGCCTTTTGAATTATTTTGAGTTGCTTCTGTGTGTGAAAAGTGCATAGGGACTCTTAACGTCCTACCGTAGATGAGGTTTGTAACATACTGAGGATTACATTTACGTGTGCATGAGTTTGCGTGAGCACTATGGGGTTTTTGCTATGGTATGCCTTGATGTTGTTTTCTGTGTTATAGGCTGAGTATGTCCAGCTTGTCACAGAGCTTAGAATGACAAGAGCCATTCAGCCTCAGATAAATGCCTTTTTACAAGGCTTCCATATGTTCATTCCACCATCTTTGATCCAGCTTTTTGATGAATATGAACTGGTAAGCAGAAATGTCTATACTTTTAAAAATATTTTGTTCAGCATACTTCATCAGTAGTATAACATAGAAGTAAAGCTCAGTACCCACAAAATAAATATTTTATATCCTTTCCTTTGTTTTTGCTTCTTGTGCATCTATCGGTGAGGATTTCAGGGTGTATTGCTTTGCTTATCCTAATTACTTAGAATGGCCATCTTCCTGGAATGTGATAACTTCACATGCCGGTGATAAATACCTTAAATTGTAATTTCAGAATGGAATCAGGATGTTGTGGCCTTTAAGCCTTTTTATATTTTCTTTCAGGAGGACAGAAATTCTTTAAATGTAAGGAGATATTGTCTGTTGTCTTTACTTTTTCTGAGTCACAGAATCAAATTCCTATAAGTGGGGTTTTTTTTGTTTGTTTTGGGGTTTTTTGGGGGGGTTTGTGTGGTTTTGTTTTTTTTTTTTTTTTTTTTTATGTGGTTTGATCTTCTGTAACCAGCGCATTTCAAGTTTTGTCTCAAGTTATGCTGAAACTCAGAGCTTTTTTCTTTTAGGTTCTTTGGCAATAATTTCTATGTCTTGATACTGTGTGTGTAAATTAAACAGACTGTGTGAAGTTACCTGAATTCAAGAATCTTCTTGTATTAAAATTTAGTCGTACATTCCGTAAAGTTGCAACTAAACAGAAAAAGCACTGTAATTTTTGTACTTCTTAAAGCGTTACTTTTTAAAAATAGCATAAACACTTGAAATTAATGGTTAATCAGGAGGACTAATTACAATCTGTGTGCTTCTTCTGAAGGAGCTTTTGTTGTCTGGTATGCCAGAAATCGACGTGAATGATTGGTTAAAAAATACAGAATACACCAGTGGCTATGAGAGAGGAGACCAAGTTATTCAGGTAAAGTTATTTTTTTTTAATAATGTAGACTATTGCATTTTAATCCAAAAAAGGTGCTTTTGTTGTTGCTATCATTTTCTCCATTGTTTATGGAAACCTATTTTGGCTGAAATTTGTGGACATTTTTATCCTATATTCCTATATTAAGTGAGTTACGTATGAATTTCGTATGAATATTTCCATCATTTAAGTAACAAACACACAAATATTCCATTTATTTTACCATTATCTTTTCAAGTACTGCAAGTATTTAATGGAAAATACCAACTAACTTTTTTTTCCTTTAGTGGTTCTGGGACGTTGTAGAAGAATTAACTCAGGAAGAGAGAGTATTGCTATTACAGTTTGTTACTGGCAGGTGAGAAACTCTTTTGTAACAACAAATATATTGTCTTGATACTCTGAAATAAGACAAGATATTTCAGATTACTATACAAAATCACCTAACTAGAAACTGTTTTGCATACTTTGGTGTTCTACATGTTGATCAAAGTAGACAAAGTGTGTGTTAATGCTTTTGCTGCCTGTATTGCCAGCAAAATGATTGATTACTTATTTACCATACTTGACTACTTTGCAAGAGGCCTTTGTTGCTGTCCCAGGCAATTTTTAACAAGGCAGCAGTGAATTTAACTGCACTTTATATTCTTCTTCCTGTTGCATATTTATGTGGATCTCTGCTTCTGCAGTAATCAATATAGGCTTTAATATATGAGATAACTAGGTATCACTTGAGTCAGTGTAAGCAGAACATCCTTCTGAAGCCGAGTTGAATTTAACATTAGTGTAGCATGTCAAGACCAAGTGAAGATACAACCTTATGCAAGACTGTGTTTGCTTTTATAGAGGTTTTCTGTCCTAAATTCTAGCTGTTCTTCAGGGAAAGCCATTTTTATTTCCTTTAGGGTTTGGGGCAGTGGGGGAAGGTTTTGAGTAATAGATGCCCCTGTGAGCTGTGTGAGTTGTATACAGACGTCTTACAAAGTAGATCTGTAGACTTACATGTGGCACCGGGGCTGTGTAATTCATGTCTTTTTCTGGTGGCAGATAGAGATCGCACTGTCTTTCTAATTTGATGTTCCCTTCGTATTCTAAGATTAGTAGAGTAGTTGACCTTTTGTTTATGAGTCTTGTGGTTAAGCAATGGTAAAATACAAATTAAGATCATCAAACCTTGTCTTTTATACCAAGGAATTTCATAGTCATGGGTGTATCATCAAATGGCACGGGCTTCAAATTCTATTAGTTTCACTTGATTTATTATGAATTTCATTGGTTTTAGGGATCACAGACAATTTAAGAAGCTAGTTCTGTGCACATCAATCTTTTCTTTTTGTCCTCTGCAGAAGTGATTTCTGCAGTTCTAACGGCACATCTGTTGCACACCAGCTGCTGGTCTTTCATTCTTATTGGACTAGTCCATTTCTAAATCTAGATGGCAAATAAGGATCTTTAAGATGTAAGGTCATGTTTCAAATGCTCCTTAAAACATTCCAAATGATACTGAAGTGGCATTCACTATTTTCATGGCAATTTGGGATAATCTACTAGGTTCTAAGGGATGCTTTCTGTTAAGTAAACAATTACGTTGTCTGATTCATTTTGGTCACAAATCACATACTGAGTTGTCCTTACTCATATCTTAAGAAAGAAATTTTTGGAATCTCTTAAGAACTCTGGGCTGGAATATAAAACCAAAATCCTTAGTTTTTTCTGTATCAGCTAGTATGAACCCATTGTGTTTCTTTTTCAGTGATTGAAATGTAGGTACATTTTTTCCATAAAAAAATTAACCTTTACAGTTACCTCTAATAGTGATATACAGCTGGTATTTTTGCAAATAAATCAATACCAATTTTGAGACATCCTTTAACAATAAAGTAATTGTCGTGAGCAGTGTTTGAATAGCAGATTCTGTGTGTTTGGATGTCTTGGTGCACTCAAGAAAAAGCCTAAATATTCTTGTGCCTTGTGTTGAGGATCTGAAAGTTTGCTTATGCACCACCTACTTTTTCTTTGCTGACAGCTGCTTGAGATGCTATTGCCAATTGCACACTGTCTTACACTGTCTGTCGTCCACCCCCGCCCCCCCCAACTGTTTTGCGTTTATAATGGTATTTGGCTAAATAATTGTTAATTATCCATTGGCAGCTTTTGATCAGGTTTTTAGTTAACAGTTGGAGGGAAGTGTTGATAGCTTATCGTGATAAATTCTACTTTATTGGTATTCTGCAGGTATCAGGATTGCTTCTTAGGGGACTGTAGTTTCTCTTGAGTAATAAGCAATATGCTGTTTTAAGGGATATTCAGCATATTTGATAAATGTGATAGATATGACTACTTTTAAAAGTAAAACAAAACATAAAGAAATCGGCCTGAAGTATCTCTTACACTGTTTTAATTTCATAAAATTTATGCAAAATCTGTAAGTGGAAAAATAAGTAGAAAAATTAGGATTCAGATGTAAACGTGAACACTTTAATAGTATTGAATCATAGAATCATAGAATCATAGAATCATAGAATGTTTTGGGTTGGAAGGGACCACTAGCGGTCATCTAGTCCAACCCCCCTGTTCCCAAAAACTATGGAATATGGAACTATTGAAGTTCCCAAAACTATGGAATTGTAGTGTTGCTCTTGGTGAAGGCTATTTGCACATGCAGTAGGAGAGGTAAGATCTTTTGATTTCATTTGCACATATTTGGAAGGCTTTCTTTACTATATTGGCAGTGTTTTTCTTGGAAATAAAACTCTATTCTTGGAGGCATAATTTGGTAGCCATCTGTTACTTTTAAATGTTCAGAGCTCTGATCATACTATACAATTTTGACCTGTTGTATGAAAAACATTTTTGTAAGTTAGATTGTAAAAACTTTTAGCTAATAGTGGACCAAATGAGAAATTTTCAACAGTTAAGTCTGTTTTTTTTCTGATTTAAATATGAAATTCTCTGTTCATTGGAGGGGGAAAAAAGAAGTCACTGCAGGGGAGGCAGCACTGTATTAGAAATGCAAACCAAACCTGTGGTATAAAATAGTACTGCTGTAAAATCTTTACAACTATTCTGTGCTGCGGCTGTGAGCACAATTCTGTTTGTGTGTCAGAATTACTGGTTGCTTTATATACCAATGCTAGAACTATATGCCCAATGTTGCTGTCATTAAGCTAGGTGATACAGGTTTATGTGTTGGATACTATAGCTCTTAAAGGTATGTTTAAAAAGTATGACTGCAAGCTCTGTCCTAGCTCTTTAACATTTGGCAGTAGCAACCCTTACTCTTTTGCATTTTTGCCAAGTGGTTTTACTGCCAGTGGAAACATTGCTTCGTTCTTCTTTTCCATTCTTGCTCCTGCTTTTTACAGTCACTTTGGTTTTATGAATATGGAAGTGTTGTTTTTAATGTAAGTACCTGTAATCCAAAATTCTAACAGCTGTTATATATTTTATGGAAGGTGGGTTTTTTTTGGTTGTGTGTGTTTTTTTTTTTTTTTTTTAATCAGGTTCTTTCTTTACTAGCTACGAAATTACAGAATAGCTGAGGTTGGAAGGGACCTCCAGAGATTGTCTAGTCCAATTCCATGCTCAGAGCAGGGTCCACTCAGCTGGATGCTCAGGGTCTTGTTCAGTCGGGTTTTGATGGTCTCCAGGGGTGCTGACTCCTCAGCTTCTGTCGGCAACTTGTTCCAGTGTTTGACCACCTCGCGGGGAAAAAAGTTTTTCTCATGTTTAAATGGAATTTCCTGAATTTCAGTTTCTGCCCATTGCTTTCTGTCACTGGGCACCACTGCATGCTCCATCTTGAGACTTCTGCTCTATCTCATTCTTCCCTTCAGGTATTTCTATACATTAATCAGATCCCCCTGAGTCTTCTCTTCTGAACAGTCCCAGCTTTCTCTCCTCCTGTGCTGCGTGCTCCAGTCCATTACTGTCTTTGCGGCCCTTTGCTCAACTTGCTGCAGTGAGTCTGTGTCCCTCCTGTAGCGGGGAGCTTGGAACTGGGCTCCAGATTGTTCTCACCGAGTATGGGGAAGGGATCACCTCCCTCATTCTGCTGGTGGCATTCTTGATGCAGCCCGAGAGGCTGCTGGCCTCCTCTGATGCAAGGATGCAATCCTGGCTCACATTCAGCTGCTTTAGTCCTTATCCTTTCATTATAGTTTCCTGATTTTTTTTTTTTTTTTGTGTGTGTGTGCGAGGGCTGTGCTAACCTGTTACCTTGTAATGCATACCAACTTAAGCTGATGTTATAAAAATAACTGAATATTACTCTAATTTAGTTTAAAATTATAGGGAGAGACTCTGAAGACTCCAAGGCTATTGTCCATTTTCACCCTGAGTAATCTTTGAATTACTCAAATTGGATTAGTCAATACTCAAATTGTATTACTGATTGGCAAAAGGAAAAAAGAGTAATTATGATATATGATATATGAATAATGATTAAGTGAGAATGCATTCCTGAAGATGCTAGTGATTTTTTCTTTTTTTTTTTTTTTTTTTTCTTCCCCGCCCCCCCCACTGTGTTCTGGTTTTGCCAGAGGCTGTCATTTGGTGATAGTGTGACTGATGTAATGATTTTAGTAGTTACTTGAAATGTTTGGTCTGAAGTAGTAAATGAAAGGACACACCAAGAGCACTTTGGTTGTCCCATGGATAGTAATTGGCGAATAAACTTTTTTATAATGTGGTTTTCTTAAACTGTGAATATAAATAATCATACATGTTTCCCTAAACTGAGATAGATGATCTGTTATAAAAACTGGTTGTAGAATTGTCCTCTTTGCAAACAGAATTCTCTTAAATATCATTCAGACAATTTGGTGCCTAATGTAAGTGGACAAATTGGTTACTCAACGATGTAATTAAAAGCATTTAGACAATGACAGTTTTGATATGGGTAAGAAAGGGGAACCTTGATAAAAGTATTAGTGACTGTCTAATTACTAGCAGTAAGAGATATTTGCAGTGTAGAGATTATATTTTTTTGCTTATAACAGTCTCGTACCAGTCTAATTCCTGTGATTTTTCTCAGTTCCAGGGTGCCTCATGGTGGTTTTGCCCACATAATGGGTGGCAGTGGATTGCAAAATTTTACAATTGCTGCTGTGCCATATACGGCAAATCTTTTACCAACATCAAGCACATGGTATGTTAACTAGTCTTATTGAAATATCTTAAAAATGGGGCTTTTTCATGCCAGTCGCAGTCAGAAGTACAGTTCTTTTGACTATTTTCATTAGAAGGCCAAAAAAAAAAATGTAGACAGTTTGTGGAGTATTCGCTATCCAACATGAAAGTGGGGGGTTTTAACCCAGATGATGTTACATTATGTTTGCTCATTGTTCGTTACTTCATTTTGCTTTACTAAAGGCAGTGGGATCAATAAGGTAATATTAAAGTTAAATTGTAGTACAATTTGCTGAAGTGAAAAAACCCTTAATTTTCTGCAATATATTTGAATGTGTAATGGTACTGTGTTGCAGCACAGGTTGTTTTCTTCCATAAATGTGACATCTTCAGGCTTTTCACTCAGAAAACTTTACTGTTGGGTTTCTTGCCTAACTGTGATACGGTTTGTTTGTTGTTGTGTGTTTTTTTTGTTTGTTTTTTTTTTTTGTTTTTTTTTTTTTTTTTTTTTTTTTTTTTCTTTTCAGTATCAACATGCTCAAGTTACCTGAATACCCAAGTAAAGAAATCCTTAAGGACAGGCTACTTGTGGCATTGCACTGTGGAAGCTATGGTTACACAATGGCATAATGAATTCTGGAAAACTCATCTGACTACTGATGTGTGATTCAGAGTGGCAGAAGTAATTTTGGAAACTGTCAATAGAAAACCAGCTTAGATGCTGCAGCCCACTGGCATGACTAGGATTCAGAATTCGTACAGGACCATCAGCTTTTCCTCCATTATGTGTTGTCAAAGTAACTTCGATACCATCACGACAAACTTCTCAGTATGCTGTATTTTCATTTTTTAAAATGACAGAGCCGTATGGAAATCAGTTTACATGCTTTTCATTATTACTTCCATCTGAATCAAAGTTTGTCAAAATCTCTTTCCACAGTTTACTTTTGATTTTCAACTATATGGTTGAATGACATTTGCGTTTTAGTTTACTTTGTGCTTGGATGACATACTGCTAATGGACAGACTTGTACTTTAAGCCTTGTTGCATGTGAAAGTGCCGTTTATTTTTGCAGAGAACACTATAGAAAGATCAATTTGGATATTGTACAGTAAGACAGATCTGATGTATTTTCCATTTCTTTGCATAGTAACAGAAATAAAATTTTATAACTTTTTAGTATTTTAATGTATATAGTATGTAAAATTAGACTGTTATCACTGGAAAAAATAACAGATGAAGTTAATATCTAATTTATATTAGAATTTACACTATATTCTACTAAATATTTAAAGTATTTGTGACTTTATAGTCAACTTGCAGTTTAGAATTTGTAAATATTATTTAAGATCTATATCCATTTGTTTGAATGCCTTTACTCTTTCCTTGACATAATTGTATGTTCAAAAAGTATTATTAAATTTTAATATTTTTACCAGAATCTGAATGTGACAAGTTTGTGTGTCTTTCCGGGTGGTTTAGTCTTTTTATTTCCCCCCCCAGGATTTTCTTCATCTTACTATAATTTAAATTGTCATGGAAGCAGCATTTGAGAAGGCATTGTAAAAGTGTATGGATGGACATAAGCAAATGCCCAAGGAAAGAACCTGAGCTTATTGAGGTTAACTGGCAAGGCTATAATAATTGGAGTTTCAGGTCAAAATTTATATAAAATTAGAATATATTACTCAAATAATATGTAAAAACACAACAATGGCTCATCAGCCCGTGTTTTTGATGATGTGTAGCTGTGCATGTTGGGGTAGATGATGCATTTGCATAAGTGCTTTTTAGGGACCCTAGGGTAGGTCTATGTTGTTGTTTTGGTTCAGGCTGGAAGTGGCGGCTTGTTTAGGTTGGTTGGTTTGGTCTATTTCTTTAAATTAATCTGGTCATCCCTGCTTGTCATGCTTTTGCTTCAGAGAATTCACCTGGAGAGAATCCAGTTTTCAATTAAACAGAAAAACATGATCCAAAAAATACCAACTGCTAACAGATGAACATCTGATTTTGTCTGCAAGACCTAACTGATCTGTAAATGAGTTCAGGCATAGCGAACCCCCCAAACACGTAAATTTTAAGGTTCGGGTGCTCAGCATGCACTGTTTGCTTCTAATCTGTTCATGTTTTTTTACACTAAGTGCTAATACATGTGTAGCCTGAGTTCACCAGCTGATCTGCCTAGGCTGCTTACTTGGTGCTGTTTTTTTTTTTTTTTTTTTCAGATTTTATTTGTTTTAATCTAAAGTATACATAACCTCTACAGGTGGTGGGGAAGGGAAATCTGGACCATCTGATTCAGTGGTGCCACAGTGATTTCCCTTCGGGCTAAGCTTATATATATAGACTTATTAGCTTTATGTCCCTTCTGGTTCTGTTTCTGCACATTTATGTGCAGGCTCTTCCAGCAGGGTTAGACTGTTGCTCCAGTCAGTGGAAAGATGCTGTTCCTCTCTGGCATGCTCTAGGAAGCTTGGACTATTTAGATAGGTTAGATGTTTGAGGCTGTGGGGGGTTTTAGTGCTAAATCCCAGTTATCTTGGATCCTCCAGTTGGCAAAAACATTTGCTTCTCTGCCCATCAGGGCAGTGCTTGGTTCCCTGGCTTATATAGCTTATTTCTTTCTGTGCCTCTGCAAGGTAGATTGATTGCAGGGCAGTGTTCTGAGCAATCCAAGGTATTTGTCAGGAATTACATATTTCTGTTTTCTTTATGTAAACTGGGATTTTATCTTTATCCGAGGGTTTTACTGTAAATACTCTTCATTAACTACTATGCAATCTGACTTTTCTTTCACATGTTCTGTTTCATGGTAATACACAGCAGTTTGCAGGAAAAGGAAACTTTGCGTACTCCTGCGTAGTGTCTGAATGAAGGGGGAAAAAAAGAATCAGCTTTTTTTGTTTTTTTTCACTCTCAAATGGTTCAGAAGCAGATCACTCCTTCCTCCCCTGTACTGATGTTAGTCATGTCCCATATGAAGTCTTTTGTAGTATTTCTTGTAATATTAGTACCACATACTCCCTTGATAGGTCAGAATGAAATTTTGTTAAAATATTGCTGTAATTAAAAAAAGCATGAAGGAACTATGTAGAAAATGGAGATAGAGCTCTTGATACTGAACTCATGGAATAACAGCAACCTTGTTATTGCTTGTTTTGAAGAGTGTTTTATTTTTCCTGATGAAATGCTAAACTGTGCTGTCTGCTGGAGTTGACCATGTGAAGTTAGCAGGTTTTAATTATTGCATTGAAAGACTGTTTTTAGGACACCTGTGCCCCATTAGCAATGGGGTATGAAAAGCCTGTTGAGAAACTATGACTTAATATAGCTTATAGTTTAGAATGATTAATTGGTTTATATTTGTTCTCTCCCACTGTGCTGGAACAAGGCAGGATGAGTGTTTTATCTCGAAAAGAACAGAACAGATGTCTTGTCAGATCATAGATCATGAGCGCTCATTAACTTTTATTATCTTTATGAAATGTTAGATAGCAAAGCCTAGTTTTTGATGCTTGAAAATGTGTTGTGCGTCTAATGTTGCAAAACTGTTAAAACCATAAACTGTGAAATGTAGCTTAATGACTTCTACTGTATGTTCTGTAGTCAATAGATTGAAAATGGAATGAGAGGGAGAAACTAGTTGGCCTGAATTTTCCAGAGACTGAGACTTCCATATGTGCAGTAGAAACATATTAAGACCACCTACGCTCTGGATGCATGCGAATTCTCTGTTTAAGAGTATAAACTCAAAATTATAGTTTTAATTCACTTGAACTGTTCTTGAAGTCTAACGAGCGGATTCTGTGATTCAGCTCTGCAAGTACAGTTCAATAGTGCCTGAGAAAGGCCTTGCTCTTCCCCATCCAGGCCTGGGCAGGAGTGGAAGTTCTCTTCGGTGATGTCTAACCTGGATGTATGGTGCATAGAAGAAGGAAAGGGGAGGAAGATTGCTCAGATTACTTTTCTAAAGCTTTTGAATAAATAAACAAAGAACTTTATTTGTCTCTCACAATATGCAGACAAGCAATGCTCCATAGGTGTTCCTCCAAGTCTTAACGTGTAGGCGATTTTCCAGTAATGCTTCTAGGCCGTTGCACAGGAATCGGGTGTAGAAACAGAACCAAGCGATTGCCATTCCTTTTGTACAGGTAGTGGGTTGATCTTTTGCTCCGAGAGGCAGCAGTCTGCAGCTCTGCTCCCCGGACACAGGAGGTCCTTTGCTGTTCAGGCAGTGGACGTCTTTCGCTGGCACTGACCTGCTTCCCTTCCTCCCAGTGGCTTGTGCCAGCCAGGCATCCTTGGCGGAAAAGCAAAATCCAGAGCTCCCTTGATGATCAAGACTTCAATTTTTAATTTTTAATTGATTGAATCTAAAGAATACAGCTGCTGAATGCTTCCAACAGGATTAACTATTTTTGTAATAACACTTTTGCAGTTCATTGTGCGAGTTATTCTTGGTATTGGTTAAATCCAGTTGCCGAGTTCTGATTTCTTGGTTCTGTAAAGACCCTGGATTTGTTTATGTTCAATTGTTAGCTAGACTAACCTTCACTTCCTTGCAGTATGCTACTGCTGATTGTGTGTCAGCAAATCTTGACAGAAAGCAAATTTTTCAATTGATACATTTTTCATATTCTAGAATTTTTTAACAAAAGCCCATCATAATCTGAAGTCTCACTAAGACCACCCAGTCACCATTTTGAAGACCTTGTAAATAACTGCTTATTATAAAATATTAAAAGTTTCAACAATTATTTAAATACTAAAGGATACTGAAAATGTATTGTAGTACATCCCACTTTCTGAATTACAACTTTTGTGTTATAATTTCAAAACGTCTAGTGAATTCACAAAGGAATATTTTTTTTTTTTTAGGCACCTTTATGAAGGAGGAAGACAGCTAGTGAATTAAGGAATACCCTATTGTCCTGGTTTCAGCCAGGACGGAGCTAGTTTTTGTCTGCAGCAGCTCCTGTCTCTTGGAGTTAGTATGTGAAACAAGGTGATTAAACCACGACACCTATCTTAATAGTTTGTTCTGGTTGTAACACCACCACAGTTTGCAATATTCACATTAAAGGGTTAAATCTGTAAAAATAAGGGTATTTTCCTGTGATTCTTTCCGCCACCCCCAAGTTGCCATTCTGCTTCTATATTTTAGCTTTCGGGGATGGTTTTCATCTGGGGAGAATAGTGCCTCCTGGCCTAGTGATAGGGGAAGCAGAAGAGAACGCTGAGATCAAATAGGGTAATGCTGGAGGGCTTCTTCCATAGGTCTGATGTCTGCCTAGTGCTGGCAGACTGGGGTGGAAAGCAAGACTTCTTGGTTTGTCTCTATTTCTCCATCTTACATACTTGTCTTGGTACATGCTAAACAGAAGTTGGTTCATGGTTGAGGTCATCTCAAGCCGTGAGGAGGAAAAGGCAGGATAGATTGCAGGAGAAATTCGAGGTGGTGTCAGTGTATAATCCATAGGGAGAACTGTTTGCCTGGTATCCTTTACACTAGTCAATCCCTACAAACTCTTCTGATGCAAGATTATTTTCTAGGAGACATTTTCTACAGGAAGTCTTTCTGGAGTGGATACTACAGGAAGCCAAATAGCTGCAGTGTGAAAAGGAGCATGCTGCTTTATTGGCTGCCATTCTGGTGTCCTCTATTCCAGGTAACAAGTAATCAGTTCCCTTTGCAGAAATCAGAAAACAAAGATGGTAGCATCTCTCTGGGAGTTTTCCTTCCATGTTAGAAAGAATGCTTGAAGAAAACCATCTGATTAATTAACAGACTGATAAACATGAGCTGTGGTAAGAGGAAATGGATGACCCCATCTTCGTTCTTACCAGGCAGGCATAGTGATCTGTGTTTAGCACCTTTTATCTTCACAAGCTTTTAGAACATGATACAGATGTTAGAGTGGACAACAAGAAGGTGTTTTCCCAAGACAGCTTTTCAGATTTTTAAGGCTAGTTTCTTTTTCTCTATAGTTTACATGCTATACTATATATAATGTATAACAATAAATATATTCCATGTATATTGTTGTTTTATATTTATGCATTACATAAATGAAGGCATTTTAATGATATATATTTAAAATATATATATATACAATATTATTAGTTCTACTATAGTAAAATGCTATATAGGAGAGTGTTTCAGGCTGTAGAGATTTTGTTGTCCTCAATGCTACTAACTGGCTGATTTCTGTATAGATTAAATAAAGCAGGCTTTCAAGTTTAGACTTATGGTTGGAGATTTTGCATGTATGTTTGTGTTTTCTTCATTTTCAAATAGTGGGTGGATATGCAATTAGGCTGTGAAATTATGGGCAAATCAGTAGTTCGTGTATGCAGCTGTTATTACCAAGAATGTTTAGCATGTCTGTAGAGGAGTAGTATTCCAGTTAAGATGTAAAATTGGCCAACTACTAAACTGATGCTAAAAACCAAAGCTTTAAATCAGCTAGATTAAACTTCCTCAGGGATTCTTGAGTTGTAAAGATAAGTGCTTTTCAAGTCAGAACATCTGTTTATACCCAGACTTACTATAGATAATCATACAGCTGATAGACTAAGACTGTGATATATGTTTTATAGACATACTTGTCAATTCAACATTTTTTTTTTACTCTCCAAGGACAATAACAGAGTTAATGTACTTCTGTGAGACTTGGTGAAGCTTAGAGGCAGTAGGAATCACATCACATAAGGAAACCTTGTATAAGGCTACTGACTTTTATACTTAGTTTCATTTGAAAATAGTTTTAAAGAGCTAGGTAGACCAAAACATTTCTGGTTGTGTGTATAAAACAGTATTTGTAGTTGCAGTTAAAAATCTGCATGGAATTTTAATTAATAGAATGGGTTTCTTATGCACCTGTAGTTTGGATTTAAAAAATGGCATTATTGCATGTGTTTCCATATATGGCTTATAATTTAGTTGGAACACATTCTTTCTAAAATGCTCGCCTAGTATGTTTGAAATGTTACAGATAGATCCAAAACACCAATGAGAAGGGCTACAGTGGTCCATCAAAATACATTTCCTGTGAAGTCAGTGTCTTCCGTCCATTTTGGCCTCCTCACGTCATTGACCACTGTATATCGCTAAATTTTCTCATACCACAGAACCCTTCCAATTTCTCACCGAGATTTTCCTGGACCATTTTCTCTGAATGTATCATGTACTTGTTGATAGGAATATCAAATAATATCCCTAAATGTGTGTTAGTTTTTTCCATTAAAAATTGTTTTTTTAAAAAAAGTTATGCTAATGTGATTAGAAACTGATTAATGCTATTAGGTGTAGAAATTCCACAGGAGTGCAAATGCTGCAAAGGCATGCATCCCCGCGCCCACTGTGTGCAGCTGTATATACTTACTGTGTTAAGTGCTTGTGACATTCTGTGCCAAGAGTTCAACTATTGAGTTTCATACAGCGCCCAGTGATTCATCGGGATTATTAGGATTCTCCTGGGATAGTTTCACTGCACTGATTGCCTCTGACAGATCAGTTTGCTTAGATTAAAAAGCAATTGTTTCTGTCTAGTGAAATTTATAACCTCTGGTAAGAGGAAACTGAACCCTAGTGCTGTCCAGTATATAAAACCACCTTGGTCTACAAATTATGTTGATTGGAAAGAAAACTGAATACTTGAAGAGTGATACTAGTTTACATGTACATGGGCAAAGATTTCAAAGGTATCTAATATGCAGCTTATCTGTTCTAATTTTATTCTGATGTGTTTAGGTAAGCATTGTTTTAGATTAATTCTTCTAATTGCTGTCATTGTGGAAATAAAGTGATGCAGCTCTTGATTAGCATTTGGATGCCTGTGGATGTTACGGCAATATGGCTTTTAGGTGTACGTCACCTAAAGGAAGGGATTGCACGACAGGGAATCTAAATGCCATAATAGATTAGGCCTGATGAGCTGACCTGGAGACAACTACTGTGCTTTACCCCTGATTTGTGGCAGGTATTAGTGATGCTCTAGCTGTAAGACACAAGCAAGAGAAAAGAGAAAATAAATGGTAGAGACACACTTCTGAAAGTGAAGAGTATCTTCAGGGAAGAGGTGAGTAGTGTCCTGAGCGTAAATGTGGAATAAGAGGGGTGTTTTCGATAACAGATATGTCATTCAGCTGGCAGGTAAGAAATGTGTTCAGGCCTCCTTGAGATGTGATGCTTTTTTTTTTTTTCCCCCCACCTGGTCTGACGGCTGCAGTCCCTTGCTGCAGAGACTGGGAAGACTGGTTGGGCTCTCAGCAGGTCTAGGGGAGGGTTGATGGAGATGGTGATTCTTCTCTTTAACATTTGATGCTATTTCAGAGTAAGTCTTTTGCTGACTCGTCATTTTGACTCCTGCTCTGTGTGTGTCATCCTCTCCACCCCCCCATCCCCATGCCTTAAGGTAGATTTTCTTGGTAGTATCTGCTAAAGCAAATTAAGCTTCTGCTGAAAGGGCACCACTTCAGATTGTATATGAGAAGGGGCTCCCTTCTGTACAGACAAGATGCTCCCCATTAAGCACAACGGCACGCATAACTTCGCTAAAATGAGTCTCTAATTTAAGAAAACTCCAAATGTAAACTGTGGGCAGGCCACATGGGGCTTAATTATCATAGCTGTGCTTCTCTCCTTAGCTCATTGACATCTTTTTGAAATGCACCTTATTTAGATTGCCTGTTTTTCTTGGAAATAGTCTGTGAGTGTGTACTTTAAAAAAAAAATTAAAATGTTCTGAATGTTAATGTTACCTTCCTTGTCAGCAAAGAGCCATTCTCCTGACTTTACTCAGAACTAATTCACACACAAAGGTTGAAAATCCAGTTGGATGAAATTCAAGTAGATATGTTGTTTGCTTTATTTAGATTTGGGGTTCTTGTGGAAGTGTTTTTATTTTAGCATATTTAGAATCTCCGTCTCCAGTTGTGACTGAATTGTGGCAATTTAAGAACTGTCTTAGAAAGACCAGACAAATATATTTAGTCTTTGCTATTCATTGCAGTTTCTTTTTATGTGTTTGGTGATGATTTCCTGGCGGAGCCACCATTCTTGGAGGTATTTAAAAAGGCACGTATATACAGAGCTTAGGGACATGGTTTAGTGGTAAATTTGGCAGTGCTAGGTTAACGGTTGGACTCGATGATCTTAAGGGTCTCTTCCATCCTAAACAATTCCACGGTTCTAATAGCGTTACCAGAGAAATGGACTGAAATATCAGATATGTATGATGTGGTGGCTGAGCCGCTCTCCATCAT
>JMFS01095756.1:0-18574 GCA_000699545.1 Podiceps cristatus | reverse complement strand
CTCATTGCAGCCTTCCAGTACCTGAAAGGAAAATACAAACAGGACGGAAACCAACTTTTTAAAAGGGTAGATAATGTCAGGACAAGGGGGAATGGATTAAAGCTGAAGGAAGGAAGGTTTAAATTAGATATTAGAGGGAAGTTTTTTTACACAGAGACTGGTGAGGTGCTGGAACAGGCTGCCCAGAGAGGTGGTGGATGCCCCATGCCTGGAGGTGTTCAAGGCCAGGTTGGATGGGGCCCTGGGCAACCTTGTGTAGGTCCAGGCCTGGAGGTTGGTGTCCCTGCCTGTGGCAGGGGGGGTGGAACTCTATGATCCCTGGGGGCCCTTCCAACCCAGACCTTTCTATGATTCTATGATACCTCCTAGGCCAGTTTTTGTATCGGTAGTAGCAGTGGTGCACTCTGTTACGCCGCAGAGAACGTTTTCACTTATCTTTCATATCACAGCAGAGGAGAGGATGGTTAGTTGTTACTAAAAAGCAAAACCTTTCTAACAAGCTTATTTTGCCTTTTTTTTTATTGTCAGGTGTAAAACACAAAAGTACAGAACACAACTCCAGTCTGATGGTCTCTGAGTCAGAGTTTGACAGTGATCAGGACACTATCTTCAGCAGAGAAAAGATTGAAAGAGAGAATCCTAACACCCTTGTGAATGGATCCATCAGAAATGGAGTTTCCTTCAACTACAGCTCCAAAGACAGATAATTGAATGAGGGTGAAAGCACAGAACGTGCTGGTCCAACACATCTGAAACATGTTGGCCCACTCTGTTTTTCCAGAACCAAAAGTTTCCTAAAATATCAACTAATTGCAGATGAAAGGGTAGATTTCTAGCACAGTTAGGGGGGAAGGAAGGATTAGATGGTCAGCTAACTCCTCTTGTCACTGTTATAGGAACGAGGAAAAGCACATCTTATTTCTTGCATGTTCCATGCTGAATGTTTGCCTGAACTTTAGAAAGCCTTTTTCCTATATCACTGCTATAAAACTAGCCAGGGTTGTTATGCTACTAACAGTGGTAACGGAGATGCATACAGATCCACGTCCTATGCTCCTATCTGAGAAGTGTGATTATGATGCTGACCAAAACCAGCAAAAGCCAATACAGATAAATTCCCTTACAACTATAGAGAGCAGTATGTGACCACAGGCTCCATGTTCATTTTCAGTTTAGGCTGGGAACACAGAGCATTTTTAGTGCATTGTATTTATCTCTGACTGTGCTTTGTGACTTCCTTTTCTAGGGGTGTGCTCATCAGATGGAAATGTCTTTGTTTTCAAAGGATGTTTACAATTAGCAGTTGCACTTAATCAGCTGTAAATGTGATACATCTGTGTCCTGTCAGATGCAGTGTTCCCTGTATTTACATAGAAGGTATGGTGCCTGCAGAGAGGTCCAGCCTTAGGTTGCTTCTGTAATGATGAAGGTGCTTTGGCTCTCTGGAGTCTTCCACGTGCAGCCAGGGCACAGTAGCAGAAAGGCAGGTCTCAGTGCGATGAGCCTTCAGAAGCACTTCGAGCATCTCAAACAACCTTTTGCTTAGAGAGCACTGTAAAGGAGCTCTGGACCTTTTAAGACTGAACCTTCAGCTGAGATGAGTTTTCATCTGTCAGCCTCAGTGCTCAATTAAAGAATGTGCCAGGCATTTGTATAGTGAAATGCTTGTGGCAAAATACTCTATGTGGAGCAGGAGGTTCGACACCTACCTTCATTGCCATGGGAATCGGTACTGAGGAAGGCTTTAGCCTGAACATTAGACTGTTTTACTTTTTCCTCTATGGCTATTCAGTGACTAGACGTGTTGGCCGAAAGAGATCCCTTTAGGTGTTTGGGAAGGGTAAGGGTGTTGGAGTTCTGATGTTCTTGTTTGCAATCTGGATAATTTCTTTACAGTGTGCTTCTTAGGCTTTAAAGCCATGCCCCCAGTACTGTTCTTGAAATCCCAAGCAGAAGACCTGGCTTTTATACATAAGCCTAACTTAACTGCACTGACACGCATCGGCATCAGTGGCACTGTCTGGCCACAGCAGCAGCCTTTCCTGGGGGTCTTTTACTGATCTGCTGGAGTCTTGGGCTGAGCTGGAGGGATGATGTGATCTGATGGAGAAAAAGTTCCTCTGGGACTATTTTGGATGGGTTTTTTCTAAAACTTTTTTTTAATCTGATGGTGGAAGTATCCATTAACAGAGAAGGGTAGAGCAGTACAGAGATCAAGGGGAACAGATTAGGAGATCAGGCAGGGGACATAGCCCACCTCCATCATGAGGAACAATCTGGTGGAGAATTTTGGGGCTTTCTCCATCCTTTCATAGAAGTTCAACGCAACAGAGTAGTTCAGTTGAACACCCTGGCTTCTGTGCTTCTCTTAATGGAGTTGGGGACAAGTTGGAAGAACTGTCTAGGTTGGAAGGAATCAGTAGTCAAAAGTTGCAGCAACATATGTCATGCTCGTAACTGTTTTCACACCTTTGATTCTCAAAAGTAGCCAGCAACAGTCCCTTAGGCTACTAATAGTGCACTGAGGAGCATTTCTCCTGTGCCCAGCCCTACATTTTTCTGGAGAACTGAGTGTGGCTGCAGGAGTCATAGTGGTGGGAGAGGCTGTGAAGAGCTAAAAAGGGCTAATGCAAATGTTTTCCGCATTTTTCCCGTACCCACCAGTGAGATGCAGTATAAATGGTATGATTTGCTTTCTTCAGAAGCCAAGTTTGGGCAGGTTTTAGGCTACTTACTGAAACAAATCTACTTTATTTCAACCTTCCCCTTGTGTGTGTGTGTGTATATATATTTTTAAATAATTTGGTCAATAAAAGCAAGGTCAGCTTTTGATGTCTTTCAATTTCTGCTCCAGATGTGTTAAAATAATAACACAATGTTCACTTCAAAGCATTCCTGAAGCAAGTTAAGGTCCACTCAAAATACTAATTTTTTCTTCTTTAAGTCAAAATGTTGGGCTTAATCCATTCTGCACAAATTCCCAAAATGTTCTGGCAGGAATTATGGTCTTGGAAACAGGCATAAAAAAAAAAAAAAAAAAAAGGCAAAAACTACTATAACTTTATATTGGCCATGCTGCCATTAGTGCTTCTGCTAAATATTGTATCCAGTGTGCCTTTATCTGTAAACTGGTCTTTTAGGACGTAAGCGCAGTTAGCAGCATCCTTCAGTTTTGTGAAGTCAGTTGCTTGTGTGTTTTGGGTTTATTTTACATTTTTAAAACTGCCGCTGAAGCCTAGGAGGTTGTTGTTTCAAAGAATTAAAATTCAGGCATCTTTTTTAAAAACAAAACAAAAACGCACCCACCCCAAAAACCAAACAAACAAAACCCCCCAAAAAACAAACCAACCCAAGAAAACCTGACTCTCTAGTAAAACTACAGGAATCATAAACCTGCTTTCCTCAATGCTGCAGCATTCCCAGGCCTATTTTCTGCTCACCTCCCCCCCTCCCCCCCCGCACTGTGGGCTCAGAGGTTTGGATTGGTGGTAAATTCGTGTGCCATGAGAACGCATGCATGATTTTGCTAAGTATTTCTCACTCTAAAAAGTAAGAAACATGAGACTAATTTTTTTGTTGCATAAGGCCCTAGCAAGTAGAAGTTCTCTACTAAATTCTGTTCTCTAGATGATGCTTTGACGTATTTGTTGCTAACGGTATTGTAGTTACGTTTTGAAAGATGAATATAGCTTAAATTTTGAGCTGCTTCTGATTCTGCTAGTTTGATTCTTCTGCCTCCTTGGAGGGAGAAGTCATTCCTCTTACATAGGCTTGCTTTTAATTTGAAACTTGCACAGAAGTTGAAAATAATAGTTTCTGGCTCTGAATGATACCATGTTTGTGTCACTTGGCCAAGTGTGAATCAGTCAGGAATTTAGAAGAGACTATAGCAAGCCTTGTATCTTCATTTGAGTGTAGTTTTTATTTCTAGAACTGTTGCTTTTTGCAGAACGTCAGGTCATATCTGGAATGCAAGGGTGGGAAAACTGGCTGTTGAGGTGCAAACACAATGGTAGCATTCTGATGTTCACCTTCTGGTTTGGGTTATGATGAGTTTGAAGTAGGTTCTTAGTCCTCGTGTTTACTTCCACACACCGTTTTCCTTCATATATACAGAAGGAGTGCTGGCAGCTTCTTTGTGAAATAGGGATGGGGATATTTCCAACAGTCTCATATGCACTGAAAAGCAGAAGAGACCAGATACAGCTTGTCATGTGTGGCTTGGAAGCCACTGAAAATAATAATTTCAGTTTGTCACTTTTTGAAGGCAGACAGCATGCTGATACTTACAGTGCCTCATAGCCGTGATGTAAGCACTGGGTTTTCATTTGTGTCTTAGTTTTACATGTATACATGCACAAGCACAGATTGTCCAGCTATGTAAAAGGACTGCCTTTGTTTGCTTTTTAAGGAGTATATTTTGGAAGAAACCTCACCATTACTGCCTGAGGCGTTAAAGAGGTTCAGTACTCAACGCAGTGTATATGCAGCATGAAACTGCTGTGCTGTGAACAGGTCATCAGCTTGTATTTTTTATTTTCTTAACCAAAATGCTACTGTGGTGTGAAACAAAATTTACCTTGGCAAATCTGCTGAGATGCGCATCCAAATTCTGTCCTATGGTTCAGCCTTTCATATTAACTGAGTAGATTGCCAAGAAATTCAAGCAAAATGTGAACAGCCTAATTGCAGAGGATTGTTTATTTGGGGAGGGGAAAAAAGGTTATTCTTGTTTCATGTGTAAGAATACATTTTCAACTGCCTCCTTTTAGGTAAACAGTGTATTTAGCAGTCTCCCTCTGTCAGGTGCATCAGGTACAGGTACTGTTCAAGCATCTGTTGTCACTTGTCAGCGACGCTGACTTCTATGATGCTAATTTTCCTTTTCTTTCTTGGTCTCTCCTGGGCAAACAGAAGTGCACACACATGCAGGGAACTTAACAGAGAGCAAGTGCATGTTCTCTATGCTGAATTTAAACTTTCTTTAGACAGTTCTGATGTTCTTGAAATAACCCAGTTCTTAGCCAAATTTCCTATTCCTGTTTTAAGCCTCAAGTGAAACTAGTTTTGCCCCTCAATGTACTTTCTGATAATGGGCTTTAGTCAACTGGAGCTTTGGGATGATGGTGATAGAAGACTTAAGTAGCTGTCATTTTGAGCCATTTATGTGAGGTTTGAGAGAGGAAAACATTGCTTATCATTGATCCCTAACTGGAATACTAATCCCATACTTCTGCAGCAAAAGAGAACCCATTTCATGTACCTTTTAGGTCCTGAACTTGCCAAGGCAAGGGAGAGAACCTTGAAGCTTAGAAATAAAATTTTAAAAAGGAGGGAGAAAAGGCGAATAACTTTTTCTTTTGCACAGGCTACGAATCAAGTGCATGTGAGCCGCACATCAATAGTTTGTTTCTGTATGGAAGCACTTCTCCCTGTGGGTGGGTGAGCTATTACAGAATTTATATTAGGAATCTGTTTCTAGAAAAAGTTATTTATTGCAAATGATAATGTAACTGGAACCATTTCTGAAATAACTACATTTATGTAACTACTAATAAAGTTTTGTCTTTCCTTCTAGAAACTTGTCAGGTACTCTTTTTAAAAGACATGGTATTCTGTATTGGACTCAATACTCAGGTCAGGCTCATAGATACATTCTATACCATACCTTATGTCTGTGCTCAAACATCAAAGCAGTGCAAGGTCTGATCCCTTCCTACTGACAAAACCAAAACAGTATCTTTTTTTTCCAGTGAGGTAATTACTGCAGTTCACAGTAAGAGTTTCCGTGTAGTGCTTGTCCTTACTTAATTGGCTGTGTGTAAATATTCACCAGCTGTCATGCCAAGTGTGGCAATTTCACAAGTTTTGTGGCTTATTCTATAGCAAATCTAATACTTGACTGTTTGTAAGTACAATGGCTGCTTTGCAGTAATCAGAGATACTAGTGTGCAACGTATCCCAAGATACTGCTGTTAGCTAGGGGTAGACTATGCTGCCCATTTCTGATCTGGAAAAGAAAAATCCGTGCATCACTGTGTGTGAAGTTTGTGCTAAATCATAATAATAAAAGGTACTATGAGATACCAGTGTCTTTCTGTAAAGAAAAAATCTACCTCATAAAAGTAAATTTAAAGTGTATTTGGATACATGGTACCACAGTCTAGCTGGTACCTCATACTTTAGTCCTCCAAGGGAATAGTGGCTGCTGAATATGCTGATGAGATACAGTGTCCTTTATTGAAGAATGGAATCTGCCCCTCTGGTACTGTACTGTACATTTTGGTAACAGCAGTAGCCTCCCCTTCCCCTTTGAGTAGGCTGATGTTGCTCAAGTCTGTTGCTCTCTACTTTTGGGCAACAGAAGATAATCAGTAGGGATTCCTAAACAACTTGGATTCTTAGAATCATAGTCCAACCTCCCTGCCATGGCAGGGCCATCTGCAACTAGATCAGGTTGCCCAGAGCCCCATCCAACCTGGCCTTGAATGTATCCAGGGATGGGGCTTCTCCCACTTCTCTGGGCAACCTGTGCCAGTGCCTCACCACCCGCATTGTAAAGAATTTCTTCCTTATGTCTAGTCTGTATCTCCCCTTTTTCAGTTTAAAACCATTCCCCCCTGACCTGTCACTACGTGCCCTGCTAAAAAGTTTTTCTCTGCCTTTCTTAGTCCCCCTTTAAGAACTGGAAGGCCACAATTAGATCTCCCTGGAGCCTTCCCTTCTCCAGGCTGAACAGCCCCAACTCTCTCAGCTTGTCCTCACAGCATAGCTGCTCCAGCCCTCGGATCATTCCTGTGTCCCTCCTCTGGACCCGCTCCAACAGCTCCGTGTCTCTCCTGTGCTGAGGGCTCCAGAGCTGGATGCAGCACTCCAGGTGAGGTCTCACCAGAGCAGAGGGGCAGAATCCCCTCCCTTGACCTGCTGGCCACACTGCTTTTTGTGCAGCCCAGGAGAGGGTTGGCTTCTGGTCTGTGAGCACACATTGCCAGCTTGTTATAAGTAGCTTCAGCATTCACTGATAAAGTGAACAAACCACCACCTTCTCGGAAGGTCCTAGACAGAGAGTTTTGACATTGGAAGCATTAGAAGTTAGATTTTAGCACTTATTGCTTCTGAACGCTGTACTTAAAAGGAGAAGGTTTAAGATAACTCCATAAGCAGTAGGGCTAGGACAAAAGGCATGACTAGTTAGACTTACAACTCTGCCAGTTACAGCGAGTCATTTCAAGGCCAAATCAAACATGGAGTTTCTTTTACTTACAGGATTACCCAACTCCCAACATCTGCCTGATTGGTTTGCACAGCATAAAATAGTTTTTACCGTTCTAAATCATTTAAACTGCTGGTTATGTTCTGTGACTTAATCATGAAAGCACAATTAATCGTAAAAGCATAAACTGTTTAAAACCACAAGTGTCTGGGAAATGGATAGGCTGCAGAACACTATCCTGCTTAAACATTTCCTTGATCTTGGTGACAGATAACAAAGTGCAGTCTGCCAGCTACTGTAAACAAAAATAAGTAATAAGATACTGGTCAGGCTGAAATACTTCTCTATATTTCTGATTACTTATCTTCACTGGTATTGATTAGATCAGTGTTACCAGCATCAAGAGCCTCTCACTCTGAGCACCCAAGGTAACTTGTCTGTTAGTATGCTAAGTTGGCAAAGCATTACCTAGAGTGACCTGCCAAAAAAAGGTGCTATGCTGTGGTTGGAAAGAATTTCTGCCCATTTAAGCTAAAAATGTTAATAGCTAGTAGAACAGGTAAACGTAGTTTCTTAGAGTTCAGTACAGAGAGGTGAAAGGCAGCAGGGGTCAAACAACAGCTGTTTAAAGGGTACCATAAAAAAGTTAGCCATGACGAAGTTGGGTTAGAAATTAGAAGACAGTTTCTGAGGCTTCAAAACTATATTAACTAAATGGAAATAAAGCTTCCAAAAAATCTATTTTAAATATTAATGTAATTAAAGAATTATGCAAGTAATTATATCCTGAAAGCAGGGAAAGGCACTCTGATCCACAAATCCTGTATCTTGTGGTAAAGTGTTTGATTCAGCATTAAAGACTTGCACATAAAATGACTGACGGCATATTAGTATGTCAAAGTAGTCTCATCTATTTTATTTAGATTCAAGGGAGTGTAATTCGGATAGCCAAAATCTTACACTTCATGCACATGTGGATGCAAAAAAAGTGTCTTTTTCCAGTGCTGAAAGTGGCAGTACAAAAAATTCTGTGCAAATCTGAGAGACTGAACTTAATGTGGCTGCTGTCAGTTTGTCAATTCAATATTGAATAACATAATAAACCACAAAATACAGTGCTTTCACAGAAGTTATTTATTAACTGAAAACATTTTTCATCACAGTTTTAATATCCAGAAATTGCTAAACTATCACAAGTGTAATCAACGTAACGGAGGTGTGAGAATTCAAGTATATCTTTTGTTGAAGAATCACAGCTTTTGCTATGAAGACAACTCTAAGATTATTCTGTGCTTAACTGATGTAGACCTTACTGACACAAGGATACTATGCTGGAATCCAACCACAATCCAATCCAGACAAAAGTATTTTTAAAGTTTATTACATACCTTATCTTTAATTATGGTTTGTGCTTGTTATCAGGCATAGTAAAAGGTATTATTTGCTAGAAAAAAAAGTAAACATTTACTCATTAATTAACAGTGCTATTCTCAGAAAAGACACCAAGATTTTAAATGCACCAATGCATCAGATCATTAACTTTGCAATGAACAGAGCAGCAGGTGTCCTGGTTTCAGCCAGGACGGAGCTAGTTTGGGGTTAAACCACGACAGCAGGTTAAAGAATTTCTCTTCAACTGCGCAGTCCCAAGAAGTTACACCCACATTCAAGACGGCACTGTCACGCAGCAGTAAATGGGATAACTTTTTGATTTTGACCTTATGCTTAGTTCATGGGCAGATGTATTTTAAGTCTATGAAATTTCAGTGTGTACAATGCCTGTAAGTGTGCCTGCATCACTGTATTGGGGTGCCAAGGCACCAAGTTACAACCTTCTGCCTAGTTACTCTTTCTAATAAGAAATAAACATGAATTGGCAGCTAAGGCTAGCAAACAGCTTCCTCTTCCCCAACCCTGTATTCCCCAAATGCAGGCAGCCTGTGCGCTCAATAGTGTAAGCTTAGAAGTTGGCTACAAGAAAGTTTCTTGCAACCAACAGAGAAATAGGCCATTTTTTAATTGTTTTTTGTTTTTTTTTTTTTGTTCTTGACAACAAGCACGTGTGCTGCAACTGATTATGGTATTAAGTTCTCACTATATTAAATGTGCATTTTTGGTGCACTGGTAGTTACTGGAAGGGCAGTAAGCATCCTTTATCCACCCTTCCGTTGGCATGCTGCACTAACACACTCTACTGCCCGGTAATGTGCTCCAGACCCACCTTGTCTCAAGTGTTACACAAATATAACCATAAAAAATACTTAGAAATAATAAGTAGCAGTCGATGCTACCTTATGTGCGCTTTAAAAAGAACCCTGTGAAACTAGTTCTGCCTTTCTCCCCTTCCCCCCTCCCATCTCGTGTTACCTGGTACCTCTGCCTGATTGGATAAAATATCTTAAAATACCTCATTTCACAGGGTACATACATTCGCTGGCATATAGGAAGAGCAGCTCTGTTGGCTTCTTTTATTTAATTTTAATAATTAATGGGTAAAGTCCCACCAAATACAATTAACCAACACAGGAAACAAAATTTATCCTCCTTGGCCTCTGCAGTGCTGATTTATTTGCCAAATTTAACACTGCATTTTTTTTTAAGTGCTACTTTTGACCGCCATTAAAATCGTGTTTAAACATGATAAACGTGTTTAAACAGCATTGTTTATTTTGTATTAAGGAAGCTTTACATCATCTTTTGAAGATGACCAAATAGTAAGGTGATATGTAGAAGTCTAATTAATTCTGTTTAAATCTTTATTAGGTCACAAGTTAGCCAAGTTTAAAGTTCTTCCCTAACGGACATTCACCTCTGTTACCACAAATCCAATTCAAGGCACAAAGCCTATAGGAATTGAACCATCTATTTCCTCATGTTCTTTGGAGGTGGTGAGTAATGTTCCTTTAGACACTGAGCAACATTTGCCTCAGTAACTGTACTTCTACCCAAGGAGAGTCCTGTTCTGTTCACGGAAGGGAGTTTATCTGTATGATCCTGACACCACTTGTGCTTCCTTTACACAGCCCTTCTGCATGTATTCCTGCAAGGAAGCATACCATCTTCTTCCTGCTACTCACTAAGCCAGCAGCTCCTTGTCCTGGACTGTCCTGTTCCCAGGACTGCTGGGACTCACAGACATCAAACAAGGGCTTTATTTGATCCCAGGCAGGCGAGCTGCTACGCACAAACTACAGCTCTTTGCTCAGAAGCCCAAAGCTGAACAGGCAGCAGCTCTGCAGCCAGCATTAATGTGCACTGAGAAAGCTGTCCATGGATTCCTAGCTGTAGCTAAAAGCAATTCCTCACCTTTCATAAGCATCAGATTCTCCCACAATTGGAAAAAAAAAACCCCAAACCAAAACACAGACCACACACACCTGCTTCTGAAAGAAGGCTGCATAACCACATTAGAAAATGTGAGTATTTACACAAAATTCTAAAGGGAGACTGCCGTCCCCAAAGCCTCCCACATCCACACCGAAACATTAGAGGCAGTAGAAAATGGTGGCCTAGTTTCCCCTTGCCATAGGTTGTGATGTATCTTCATTATGCACAAGTCTCCAAGTCCCTGTTACACAGGGGTAATTCAAGAATAGTAAATGTGCATTCTTCCCTACTCCTTACTAAAAAGGATGGACATTGTGATCACATTGCTGAAAAACTGAATGTATAAAGAATATGTAAAAACATATGGCAGCACAGAATACTGTAAGTATCTCTACACATACATACAGAAGAGGGTTGCTTAGTTTTAAAGAAGGTAGAAGTTGCATTTATTTGTATTTCTGGTTCAAGAAGCTTATTAAAACTACAGCACTCTTTTCCAAGCTGTTGGGATTGTGCTTTTTGAAGATTTTTATAAGCCTCCAAAGCAGACATACTTTATTTCTAAGTATTCATCGATGCCGTATTTTGAACCTTCTCGCCCTAAGCCAGACTGTTTTACCCCACCAAAAGGACTCTCCACTGAGGAGATTATGCCTTCGTTAACACCAACCATTCCAACTTCCAGCTGTTCTGCAACTCTCCAGATCTGAGCTGGATCTTGGGAGTAGAAATATCCTGCCGTGCAGACACAGAGACAGAGGAATGAAAATTAAAATCAGGAAGAACAATTGCAGAAGACTGTGAAAAAGAGACTTACTGACATTAAAAATTGTCACCCCATGACATCAAAGCTCATAAAAACAAAGAAATACATTTATTTGAGAGAGGCATACCTGCTAAACCCACATTAGCTGCGTTTGCTATAGCAATTGCTTCTGTTTCAGTCTCAAATCTGTCAATGTAAAGAGAAAAAATGCAAATGAGGCCTGCAGTTCCTCTACTGTCTTGCTGACTTACCGACAAGCAGCAGCCTTATCAGAAACAAAAGTCAAGATGCACTTTTTTCCAGAAGTGTATTTCAATCACCTAATTTAATATACACTTTGAAACAATGGAGGCGTTTCTGCTACTACTCTTAAACTGCAGTTAAGTAGTTAAGATTGCCTTTATCCTCCCTAGATACTGGTAGCTAAATCATTTACTTCACATGTGTTAGCCCATTGATTTCCCCAACTATACAAGCACTCTCAACTATGAGAGATAACTGAATGCTCTTCCATCACATCCAGTTGCTCTGGATGGAGGCAGGGAAGGTTTTAATGAGAAAGGAGACCTCTAAGTCACCCTCCATTACAAAAATTTAGGACTAGCAAATGACAAACTGCAAAGTCCTGCCTCCTATTTCATACCACAAATCATAAAGTTGATGAAGGTTTTGCTGCTGTCTACCCTTGCTTAACTGCTGATACAATTTAAAAGAAAATCACTTTCCAAAAAAGTTGCAGAGATGCTAAAATCAGGAGAAACAAACTATACAAAAAAACTCTAAGAAACAAAACTATATCCAAAGTAAGTTTTCACACGTGTATCCCAGTCTTATTACAAGACTTGTGTGTTTGTACAAAACCATTTTTTTTGGCAAACTGTCATTCAAATCTTATTCATTCCAAATAACCTTTCCTTGTTTTTTAAATGCTAGTTTTAATCTGGAAAAATGAATAATCTTACTTGATAACTGGTGCTAAAGGGCCAAATGTCTCCTCTTGGGTGCAAAGCATTTTTGTTGTAACGTTACTAAGTAATGTTGGCTCAAAGAAATTCTTCCCCAAGCTGTGTCGTTTCCCTCCAGTCACAATAGATGCTCCTTGAGAAACTGCATCATTAATGTGTCTCTCTACCTGAGGTTATGCAAAACAAGAATCTCAAAGTCAGCATTTGGGAATGAACAATAGTATATTTTCCACTGAAGAAATAATACTCTCCAGTATTAAATAGAAGATTTTGAAGTGAGGTTTATACTTTGCAGAAGAACCACTTGCAATATTATTTAAAATTTCTCTTGAATTGTTATTTCTCTCAGTCTGACATAACTTCAGAGAGATAAATTATGAGTATGGCCCCAGTCTCATAGATATGAAAGATTCAGCTCTTCTGTTGAAAAGATTACATCTAACATGAGAAAAAGCCTTTGCAGGACTAAGTAGTACACCTGCTATCGGTGATCAAGAACTATGAAAACAGAAGTACATGACTGTCATTTAAAGAGAAGCAGACAACTTTCAAGATGGAACTGGCAAGAACGTTTTCCACCCTTCCATCTACAATTCATCCAAAGACAAGAAAGTAATGAGAAAACTAAAGTAACAGTCTCCACCTAGAATACTGTCCTTTGAAATTACAGAAAGGCAGTTAAGTGACTATATACGGTGCTTGCTTATTTGTATATACAGATGTATATGATACATACACACTGTATTTTTTGTGATGCACAAAGGGTAGGCATGAAGGAAAGAAATCAAACTACTGTATCCTTTGTCTCCCATGTAACTCTGAGTATTTTCATATTCTATTATTTTATAGACAGAAAGAATCTAGCAGCATTCAAGTATAATGGGATTCAAACCAAGCCTGCATATAACTGAGCCACAGTATCTTAGAAAGTATGAACCACATAATTTAATAATCTTTAACCTTAGGAAGGGTGAAATATTACAGAAAATGTGACTTACTGCAATTAAAAAGAAAAAACTTCCTGGAGTCACGAGTCATCCAAAACATAAGACCTAAACCACGCATGTAAGGTTCCAAGTGATGACAACACCCAGAGCTCTTAACCTCAATGTATTACTCTGCTTAGCTTTTGTGAAACGGAGGCACCGTTCTTCAAAGTTGTCATTCACAGTGCTTCAGAACTGCAGGATTACCACACACAGTGTCTCCAATTTCAGTAAACGTTTTTGAGAACAGCTACAAAATAATCAGGAGGAAAGTTTCTCCTAAAGGAAGAATCTTTTTTTTCCCTTAATGGAAACAGGGGAATGACATTAACTGGCCACATCTGTTCATCTATATGTATACATGGACTTGAAGGACAGAACATGCTTTCAGCCACACTGCAAATACATTGTAACAGAACAAGCATGAAGAAAAGTGAAATATAAATCTGAAGTTACTTTATAGATCATAAAAAGGAAACTAAGATACCAAGAATGAAATCTTTCATTTATACCTTCTCCACTGCTTTTTCATTAATTAGTGGCCCCTGGGTAGTTTTTGCATCAAATCCACTTCCGACATGTAGTTCTCTCTCTATAGCTTTAGCAAACTTTTCCACAAATTTGTCATGGATTCCCTTTTGCACCAGGAAACGGTTTGTGCAAACGCAGGTCTGAACACAAACATGAAAAGGAAAAACAAACAGTGGTTTATATTGTATTTGGTCTATCCATTAATTCATTCCAGCCTTCATGCCACAGTATCAGGTTACTGCAGTGATCTGTCCTCTGCCTCTTGTCCATCATCCCAAGCTGTTACCTAGCTTTGCCATTTCTTTCATCTCACTAAGAAATACAACTTCAATATGCTGCCGGTATGCGTGTGAAATACGCCACACCGCTAAATTTAACTCGCTTATGCTGGGAAAGGGTTTTGTGAGTTCTGTGGACCGATATATGGATCAACCAAAGTCCAGAAACTGTCAGAAATACCTTCTAATTAGACTGCAGAATGCTGGACTGAGCAACAGTCAGTCAACTCAAACCCCACTTGGTGGTGTCTTTTTTTTCTAACTCACTCCTTCACTGAGTTTGAGTTTGCTTTCTTCCTGGAATTTGTTTTTAAGTGCTTTCAATGGCCTACTTATTTGTGATAACCCTTAGCTCTGACTGCATCCTATTCTGATCGCTGCAGTCTCTCAAAAGTTAACAGCTGCTTTACCCTTTTGCAGCAGCAAAGGTGCTTTTTATGTTAGACCTTGTCCAATCTGTGTCTGATCACTCAGTGGTCCTTGTCTGCATTCCATTCTGTTTCCTTTCTTTCATCCCAGGATTAATCTTACGTTTTCTTCTTGTATTATTCAAGCAACATTTTCCCAACCAAAAAGACCTCCCAATCCCACTGAAAACTTGCTGCTTCTCCAAAGTTGGAGTTTGTCGACTTCATGTTCACATGTACAGGTAATACTCATAAGGCTGGAACAGTCTCCACACAGCCCTGCTCAGCTGACTGTTCTGGAAAGTGATGCTCATAAAACTTTTGTGTCCCTAAGTAAAATACATTTGAAGCAATATACACTTGAATCCTGTCTATCACTTTTTTTAAGCTACTCACTGTGGGAAAATCTAGCCACGATTGTCTTAACAGATTTCAATCCTCCGAACTCCTACGGGGTATTTTCAGAACAGAGGAAGATCTGAATCCAACACACAGTCTTACAGATAGGAACATTTATTGTGAGACTTGAAGCCCTTACTTTAAGAAATGGCTAGGCACGTGTTATAAAATAAAAGCATGAGAACCGAGGCAGGATGGCGTCCTTTCACAGCTCTAGTTCTCCAATGAATATAATGCTAACAAAGCATATGACAAAATGCCTTACCACTTCTCTTCCGCTCTTGAGGGAGGTCCTAGTGAACATCTTCCTTCTCAGTGGTATTACTGACTGCTATGTATGTTGTGAAAGTACACAGGATTTTACAGTGTTGTTACTCAGACTTGCTGATAACTGGCTTGAGTGCTCAGAGCCATGTGTGACTCCAACATCTTTCTCTTCACAATGAAGTGTTCTGTGCTTTCCTTTTACATAAAATAGCTTATTTACAGCTTAAACTGTATGTACAGCTCTTCACTTTCCAGAAACGTGGACAAAAAGGTTACTCTTACCTGCCCTGAGTTTCTGTACTTAGAAGCAAGGGCTCCTGCAACAGCACGGTCCACGTTGGCGCTGTCAAAAACTATAAAAGGAGCATGTCCTCCCAGCTCCATGGAAACTCGCTTCACAGTGCCAGCTGCGTGTTTCAGCAATATCTGTAGGCAACAGAGAAGACACAGAAATCTGTACCTCTACCAGATGTGAACTGTGAAACCATGGATGGAAGGCAGTGGAAAAACTAAGTCTGGCAGGGAATTAATCTGCATCTTCTCTATAAGGCTAGACCATCTGTCTTCTCCTATGACAAAAACAAGGAGTAATTTCCTTCATTAAAGTCTTTAGAGATTAAATTGTGGCCAAGAAATAATGAAGAGAAGGATTTTCGTCCACTTCAGATCAAGCTTTTATACACTAATATTGTCACTCTTGTGACTCTTGCTTGTTTTTTTCTGGTTTTGATAGTAAAAATCTTGACTACTCTTACAAAATTTTCCAAGATGTGACAGAATTTGGGATTAAGATTTACCTTGATACCAGACTTTTTCTTCATTCTGCATACAGCCATCCCATAGAGTTCTATCATCTTCTTACCACTCTCTGCAGTTTTATTGATTTCATTAGAGATGGTGACAAGATTACTTACTGAATTTCTCCTATCAACCTCAGACAAGGGCCTCACTTCTCCAATACTTTCCCTCAACTGCAAAAGCCATTCCTGAATAGTACCTTTGAAACTCAATTTCACTGTTCTTTTTAGTACATTGTCACCCCATGATATGGAACAAGAGCACTTCCTACAGAACTGTTCACATTATAATTTAATAAAGTTATCCGGAAGATACACACAGGCATCCTTCTGCAAAGTACTGATACTAAAGTAAATAGAATCTCAAGAAGCACACAAGTATTTGGACAATTTGTGTACAGTAGCCAGAAAAGAAGGCAGCTCTGTATAAAGGCACACACTTCCCTCTACCTTTCCAGTAAAACCACAGTAATAATCTTCAAGGATATTCAGCGTGCTTATGTACCTTTCCTGTTGCTGTAGAGCCAGTAAAAGATATTTTGGCTACCAATGGATCGGTGCACAGAACTTCCCCAACAGCTGCTGTCTGTTGTCTGGAACAAGGAACAACATTATACACTCCAGCTGGAATTCCAGCCTGGTTTGCAAGCTGCAACAAAACACAGAATTTGCATTATCAGTGCATTTTGCATGAGGAATAGTCACTTATTGTTTATTTATTGTTTTGAACAAACCAGTATATAAGTCAATGAAAGCCAAAAGTGCACAGCATAACTAGTAACAGACACCACAATGTCAAGAGGGCAGCTTGGCTCCGGTTTAAGCTGGCTGCCACTCGAAGTAACCAAGGGAACAATATAAAGATGTTTTGCGTAGCTAAATGACCCAGTCCTCTTGGAGGCTCTAGACCATATTAGAGGCAACTGTCAAAGATTCTTACTAAACTAAAACCTCTGGATCAAGCCAGGCAGTTTGCTCTTTTTTCATCTATGAAGCTAGCCAGAGTTATCTTCAAAGCCCATCTCCCCATTTAGTTTCAGTCCATTGCTAAGGAAAGCTTAGCATAAAAGCTCACCTCCCCAAGAGCTAACGCTGATAAAGGTGTGTCCTCTGCAGGTTTCACTACCACTGTACAGCCAGCTGCCAGAGCTGCACCAACCTTCCGGGTAATCATAGCGCTGGGGAAATTCCACTAGGATGAGAGAAAAAAGTACCATCAAACTCGGGAAAATTCTGCCTCCCGCTTTTGCAGAAATAGCTGACATTTTCTGTAATTATGTGCCAACCTAAACAGACGTGCATGTGCTTTGCCTTAAGTGAGCGTTACAAAGAAGCACTGTTAATCCAGGAAGAAACAAGTCCAAGGTAGAAATGGAACTTTACAGGGGTGTCTGCCAGGGCTGGAGGTGCCATAAGGCTACAGCCCCATGCTGTGGGCCAAGCTGAAAACCTTTACATGATTTGAGAAATTCAGCTATGCTTACCGGGGTTATAATGGCTGCCACTCCTACTGGCTGCTTCAGCACCAGGATTCTTCTGTCTTTTGCAGCTGTTGGAACGACATCACCATAAACCCGACGAGCTTCCTCCGCAAACCACTCCAGAAATGAGGCAGAATATAGAATTTCGCCCTGTGCTTCTTTCAGAGGCTTCCCCTTTGATTAAATCAGATTGAAGATACACTGTAAGCGGCAGACTGAAGCAATAAAAAAAAAAAAATCAAGTCATTTCAGAGTTTGTTCTTTTCAGTGTACTTTATAATCTCCTACCATGTACACTGCGATCTCCAGAAAGGATTATATGATTACAGCAGCAATAGTCACGTGGCTTCAATATATTACAGTAAACATTTTGTTTGTTGTGCCTGGATTAATACCTGCCCGAAACAAAGAGCTGGAATAGAAAATGTAGCGTGCGTTTATTTACAAACTCTGCAGGGAGCTGCTATTACCATTCTGAAGAAGATGCAAATCGTGGCAAAACAGTTACAGGTTTAGGCCAGAGGCATTTGTTTTGGGGAGTATTACACTGCACTACCTCCAGGTCTGATCCCGTGGACTGAATGACCAGTTAGCAGCTGTGACACCACACGGGAGCTGCTGAAGTATCTTCCGGCATGTTTTTATCCAAAAGGATACCAGCCTGGGAGCTCCCAGGCTGCTGTCTGATGCAAACCAAAGCACACTGAGTGAATCCAACTTGGAGACTTGCTTTTATAGTACTGCAGTTTTTTCCAAGTCAATGAAACTGATAAAACACAAAAACATTTCTGCCATGAAGACCACGGTGTAGGTTGATGTATGCTTTTGCGCACCACGAAGCACAATGCGGGTCTGATTTCTGCTGGATTGTTAGCTACTATTGTCATCAAAATAACGCATGTGCGTATGTCAGAAAAAAGCAACGTTTGAAACGTGTTATGCATTGACCTAACAGGGTGATGTGAAGGCACAATGCATGTGCTTTTTAAGTAACAAAAAGAGATGGCGGCTAACTGGTGAGATGCATACCGGCTGTTTTGATGGCTGTCAGTTTTATTTCATTTCGATGTTGGCGTCCCTGCGCTACGTTCCTAGAAAGGCCGGCTGCGAGCACAGGGCAGCACCCGCGGTCACAGGGGCAGCCGGCACCGCGCCGC
>JMFS01095752.1:0-11054 GCA_000699545.1 Podiceps cristatus | reverse complement strand
CCTCACCCCACTGGGGAGGCAGGGGGTGAGCGAGGGGCTGTGTGGTCCAATTACTGCTCATGGTTAAACCACAGCAGCCATAAATGTCTTTACTAATCAGATCTCTTCATGTTTCTCCATATCTCAGAGCATAAGTGATCATCATTTCAGTCATTATCTCCTTCTGATAACTTCTCCTAAATATATTACAAGGATATAAAGTTGTCAACACTTCATCTGAACTTCCTTGGGGTTTTTTTGTGTTTGTTTTTTTTTTTTCTCCACATACTTACACTATTAGGGAGGGTAGATGCATTTCAGAGCTTTCAGGCATGGTTGGCCCCCTCAAGAGAATTCTCTGAACTTCAGTTGTTTTCACAGGACATATCATAACTTCTGATGAGTAAGAATGAGTCAAAACAACATTTTTTCTGAGCACCATTTTCAACCCATCTTCATCCTGTAACAAATATTTTCACGTAACTCTTACCCTATGTAGTTGTTTTTTTACCCATATGTAGACTCCCAACTAAACACAAACTAAAAGCTATTCAAAATTTTTGAAAAATGCAGTATAAATTTAATATTTTAACAAAGCCTAAATATTGAATACAATTAAGGATACAGTTTATGATTTTTAACAATTTGTCCAATTCAAAGCCAACAACCAAACAAGAAACATTCTCATTTAAAAGCTTTAAAAAACCTCAGAGCTGTCAAATGACTAATGTTTTTATTTCAGACACAAACTTTTACATAGAAAAATATTATTTGCCAATGACTTAGATTAAAAGGAATTACGTTTAATGCTGATGTCAATAAGCTGCACAATTCTACTGAGAAATTTTACAGCTTCACATCTCTGAGATGTGTCAGTAACAGATCTGAAAATCTTGCACGTTGGAAATGTTGGATTGCATTAACTAGTTTCTGATAAACCCCTTTAAACTTTTCTGAAATTTCACAAAATCCAAAAAAGACTATATGGAAATGAAACAAACTATAAAGGTCAAAAAGAGCATTAAACAAGAGACATAACAAACTCTGAAACATTTATATTTTAATTACTTTTCTCAAGAATCAAGAGTGCATGGTCAGATAAATCTGTGGTGTCTATAAGAATCTGGAACAAAAGACAGCAGTCAGCAGAAAATTTCCTTTGTGGCAAGAGTTACAGGTAAAAACTGTTGTACCAGTTGAAGTACCACAGTGGCATAATATGAATTTTCTCCTGTTTAACATGCCCTTCTGTATCTTCTCTCAATATGCACATCCACATGGTTATCAAATATTATCAGTAAATTTTTCAAGTTCTAATAGACATGTACATATTTCAGACTTCGAGATGAATAATAATAAGACTTCATCCATTAAAAAATATTTTAAAAACATTGATTTCTTTTTTCTTTCTTTCTTTCTTTTTTGTTTACTGAATATTTAACAAGGTTTAACTGGGGAGGAATGTAGCTCATCTTTGGTGATAAGTGGAGAGATTTGTGAAAAGCTTAATTAATACCACCATTAACCTTTTTACATGCACTTTGTATAACAATCCATTGTAAGGAGTCATACTTCCATCTAAAGACAAAAAAGAAAAAAAAAAGGAAATCAACCTTTCAGGATTTAGTTCCTCCCTTTTAAAACATTGTTTACTTCAGAACTGAACGTGTGATGTTTCTGATAGTCATTCTTATTAGCCACTATAAGATCTGTCAGTTTATGTCAGGTAAAGGTTTAAATTTGAACTTACAAAGACATTATTTGTGTTACACAAATACACTTCTAGCACAGTGATTAAGGTTTTTGAGACTGAGTATGTAGCTCAAGGATGACTAAATCTATCCAAATCCCAGGTTATAATCCAGTTTGCCTCACTGTTTAGTTACCTCTACTGATTAACTTCCTCACTACATAGATTAAGAGTTCCATAGGTCAAGTATACTAAGAAATGCTCATTCTGGTCTCTGCCTAGAGCTCCACAGTAATCTAGGCCTAGGCATACAACCTCTGATTTTTGTCTAAATTTTTCTTTCTCAGCAAAGCCTCATAAAACTCTATTTGCCCAGAAAAATTATTAGCCTATTCAAAGGAAAATCCAGCTTCTGTATTATAGTCCAGGGGTCACAGCATCAGCAAACAAAACTGCACATCACAAAGAAGTCCATAACTCTTGGGATAGGAGGAGTTCTGCATATGATCACTTTTTCTTGAATACATTGCTAAATACAGTGTAGATAATCCAGCAGTTAACATTCTGATGAGTGTGTACCATTTCCAGCCCTACTTGTCCAAGAAAAGTCTTTAAAGCTATTCATTTTTATTTTCAAAGAAAAAGGTGATCTTCCTCTACCTTCTTCCTGGTTATTTAAATGGTGAAGACACTTCCTATCTGTGGCAGTGGCATTACAAGAAAGGCTGTATGTATTCTCCTGCAGCTTACTCACTTTGCCTCTCCATTAAGACACCTCCTTATTTAAACCACATTGTCTAGCATGGTCTGCACTGACTTGTATCACAAGAAGATGCAAATAGGCTCTGACCTATTTGTGTACAGTGTTATTTAGTTTAAGGACCAGCTCAACATAACTGTTGTTTTGTAGCAATAATTGCAGGAACATGGATATACACATGTTCCAGTATTCCTGTACACATGTTCTTCGTGATTAATGCAGAATCACCTCTGGAAGCAGATATACTGCTGACTGCCACAGCTGAGAACACGTGCATATCCCTAATTAGCACAAAACCATTGTATTATAATGAAATGATCTGTAAACAAAAGTATGTGCTGCCGTTTCTATTAGTCCTACAGCTATAGTTATTCAGCAAGGTAAATTGATGTTCAGGCATTACACAAGTATTTGGAAAAAAAAAAAAGAGAAAAATAAAAGAGGAGGGAAAAAAAAGATAGTGGTATGGCATCAAAATGAGACAAAATTCACTATCCCTTCTCCTCTCCCTATTTCTATGCAATCCAGCTGAGTATTATCGCTCCGAACTATCAGCTTCTTAAGTGGAAGAAATAGTTGTGTACTCAGTTTTTCCTATTTAAAATCTAAACAATTCCATTTTTTTTTAATTCATTAACTGTACTGTGTGTAAACTCAGCATAAAAGTTTTCAACTTAATAAAAGCATATTTAGTTAATTTCCCAGTACAGAACATAGAAATGAAAACATAAACACACTAAAATTATTTAATAGACAGCTAAAACTAAATACTGCTCAGATTTGTTTTCACAATTAACGGTTTTGCAAAAGGAGCAAGCCGCCAAAAGATTACCCTCTTAATCAAAGCATTAAAGTAGACATTTGACATTTACATAGCAGTTTTCTTTCCCTCTTGATTTTAATCTTAACCTCTGCATGACACATTTATGCTAACCACCTTTAAGTCAAAGGGGGCAATACCTATCAGGTAAACATAGAAGTCTCTGTGAAATATTTGGTAGCTGAATTTGGCACAAAAATTAAGAAATGTCAATTGATAAGAAAGTGGATGGACCCATTTTGGCCTATGCAAAGAAATACAATGTTTAGATCTCATCTAAGTCGTTAAAATCCTAATTAAAAGTCACATTTGTCATTTTAGTATGTATTACTTAATACACTTTATTTGCAATAGAAATATGTCTATTTTTCTTCAAGACAGTACATAAAGAAATATGAGGAGATTCAGGTACAGAAATAAAATTGTTAAGGGGAAAAAAAACAGTGGAAGTTTTTTTGATCTTCTACTCTAAGAATTTCCTTTCACAGAGAATTAGCACAGGAGATATCTTTTTATATATATTCAGTCTCTTGGGTCATACCTGCTTAAGGGTAACTCCATAAAATTGGACTCTGTACTGTCATAAGAGAGTGATAAGAACAAATATGATAAAAACCAGGGGGGACTTTGGAGCTCTTAGCCCTCTTGTCTCTGCCCAGACCACTGGAACCTATGTAGCATTTGCAAGATTTCACTAGGCTTTGACTGAAAACTTTTGTTATACCAATGTTTTTTAGATTAAAGGCTCTTTTTCCTTTTTTTCCATCTGTCAAATACCTATTCATCTCACATTGCTTGTAAACGATGCTATACTGTATCTTGGAGAGAAGCCACTTTCGGCTTCTTCCCAATCCCTCCTATTCCTCCACCTGATTCCCTGAATCCATAAGGCAAACAGGGAAGGAGAGAACGATGAATGCTCTTAACACTGCAAACAAAAAATTAGACAGATTGAGGTCTTTAAAACAGATAGCTTTCAAAATATTTTCTGACATCTGTCTTGTGGACTTTGATTGGGAATAAAAAGTCAAAAAATAATTTGCTCTTATTGATCAAGATGATGAGATTACATCAAATTCCCACAAGCAGGTGCCATGTCCATCAGCCTGAATAACACTGGACATAAGACTTCCTCAAACTATCTGCTACCTGAGTAGGAATTTCTGTATTATTAATTAAAAAAAACCAAAACAAAACAAAAAACCAACACTTTGTGAATAAATTGTAATTAGAACATAAAAATCTAAGTTCTTAATTTCTTGTGCCAGAGTATTCCAATATTTTGGTCTACAACACAACATTAATCCACTCCCACCAAATACTCTTTAAGGCATTTTCATAATCAAGTTTCTGATGAAAGTGTTCTTCATAGAGTAAATATAGTTTAACACATTTGTATCCTATTAAAATATTTTTGCCACTCTTAGTTAAAGCTCTTGGGCTCTGCCCTGAGCTGAGAGCTGAGGTCTCAGGTCTGGCCTGGTCTCACCTTGGCTGGAGCTGGGCTCAGCTGGTTTCAGCATCTGCCTCAGACTAAGTGCCTGTTGCTTCCCCTGGCTGAGATTGAGCTCTGCTGACGCTGTCTGTGGGGTGTGTAAGAGCATCATACTCCTTCCAGAGTTTAATCTGGGACACCAATGACTTTTCATAAATTACCCTTTCTCCTGCATGCAATTCTTCTTGATGAAGCTGCAAAAGCTGACAATAGGACCCACAAAGACATTGGAGAGTACACTAACAAAAAAAAAAGGTGTAGATATTAATAAATTATCTTGTAGAACAACTTTGTGTTATTAAAGAGACTTTACTGTGTTATTTTGGGCTTTAAGATGATGTATCTCTTGTAACTGAAATAATAAGTGTTTCTTGCATTTCAATTACACTGCTAATTTATTATTTAGACTAACAATAAAGTTTTGGCTCTGTTCATATAGTGTGTTCCCTTTATCACATAACAAGAACCTAACACATTAAAACACTTGAAAGTATATCTTGTTGTGTTTTGCCTTCCTTTTTATTTAATACTCTTCTAGTCCTTGATTCATTGCAAACTTTATCAGTCATGATTATTATGAGCCTAGTTTGTGTTAAATATTAAGCAAAAAAAAAACAAACAAAAAAAAAAAACAAACAAAAAAAAACCACCAAAAATCAAAAGGATTTATGTGCAATTCACTGTTTGATGAATTCCTTGAGACATATCAGTTTGGTGGTTTTTTGTTAATTTATACTATGTCATGTTGATTTTGTATTGTTCTAACTTCTTAATGAAAACTCTTTTTTTTCCCAATCTTAACAATGTCATTTCTTGTACATTTATATTCCAGACTTGCAACATAATTTCCCAAACCAATTTTAGCTTGAATTTCACTTTTTACATGCAGAAAATGTACATGAATAATGATTACTCAAACCTGACCTATCATTATATTTTTCTTCTGTGATTAATTTGAAAGATCAAGTTTCAAATTCCCTCCTCATGTTGAATACAACTTGCTGTGAGTTAATAAATTTCCATTGAAGATTTTCAGCATGACAAGCAACTGGTAGAAGGGCCTTTCAGTTTTTAACAATGATTCAGTAATCAAAGATACTACAACTTTGCTTTCTCCTGTACATATACTGAAAGTCCTAAATATCCTGTGTAACTGCAGCTCTAAGCTTGCATGAGATTTCTTTAAAGAATTACTACTTATCCATCTTCTGCTTTATCTATTAGAACATTTAGCCCTAAATACTCAGAAGTTGCTACCTGGAAACAGATTATGCCATTTTTATAGAAATAAGTTGCTCCCCTTTTTCCTTGCATTATGTTAGCATTCCTACCACACCAATTATTTCACCAGGTATCAATAAGCTGTACTTCTAAATGAATAATTCCATTTCCTCTTGTTTATCACTGGGACTGCTAGTTTTAGCTAAAAGCAGTTCAGAGTAGGAATTGTCTCTGCATTAAGCTGATGGACACAGCAACTGCTTTCCTGTACCCACCCAACCACTCACTCACTCCCCTTGCTCAGCAGGACAGAAGGAGAAATTCAGATGACAAAACTAATGAGTCAGACTAAAGACAGGGAGATTGCTTACTAATTGCGACTCTTCATAGAAACTCTTCATAGAAAACATTTCACAAGTATTTTCTATTTGTCCTGGATTATTAGCTGCAATTTTGGAACTGTTAAATTTCCTGTAAATACCATTGTCAGAACTTACAGTGATCTTACTTTATAGTGACTTGGAGTTATGCTGCTGGTTTGGGGTTTTTTTTGGGTTTTTTTGTTTGGTTGGTTTTTTTGTCTTTGCATGTCTCCAGTTAGATACAACACAACATTGTAGTTTTGATTTTGATTTCTTACAACGTTTTCAGTTACTGCTTTGATTGTTTGCTCTTGGTATGTGGTTCCTTTCTTTATGGAACCAGAGATAGTAGCATTACTGAAGCCTGATTATCCAGGCCTCTTTTTTCATCTAAAATATTCTACAGTGTCCATATGCATTCTTTCTACCTGAAAAATCTGTCCTATGAATAAAGCCATATATATGCTTCACAAGAAAAAATATGTTACAGCTTCAAGCAAGAAAAAATTATTTTAGAGCAATTAAAATAGGAGGAGCAATTAGGGATAACCTGGTTCAAATCCCTGCTCAAAATAAGGCCAACTTAGAACTCAGATCTTACTCTATTTAGATCAGGTTGCTGCAGGTTTTGTGTAGTTGATTTCTGAATATGTCCAAGGATGAAATTTCCAGTGAGGATGAACTTCACTGGATAAGCCTAAACCACCTGTCAAGCTTTTCTCTCTACATAATTATTATATATATATAATTAAGATTTCCCTTCTGCAGTTTGCATGAGTTGCCTCTTGTCCTTTTGCTTTTCACCTCTAGAAAGAGTCTTCTTTTTAATAGCCCAGCAGATCGCTGAAGATAGCAATTAAAGCTTTCCCTTAGCCCTCTCTTCTTAAACCTGGACAAATCCAGTTTTCAGTTTCTCTCAGTGCATCATGCTCCAGACCCCTTCTCATCCTGGGGACACTCTGCTGGCCTTGCTTCTGTTTTGCAACAATTTTCCTGTACAAGAGATCCCCAAACAGATCGAACAATGCATCTTTTATCAGCTACAATTATTGTTCCATTGCTAATTATCACAGTACTGCATATACAGTTGTACCAAAGAAGCAAACTTCTCATATCCCCTCTTTTTAATTTTTCTCAGAATTTCTATGTCTACTATTGCTGTTGACATTCTCAAACTGCTAACTGAAATACACTGTGTGTCTTTGTTCATGTTCACCACCAACTTATTAATAAGGAAAGATTAATCATTCTGCTCTGGAATGATTTACTCAGTGTTTCATGGCCTTTGCATCTGTAACACCAACATACTTGGTCATCTGCCTAAGCAGAGACCATTCTAACAATAAAATCTTCACTGGAAACCAAATAATTAAACAATCAATAAGAATAAAACCATCATGACCTCCTTTTCTAGGCTAAAAATCCTCACTTATGCCCAGAAAACCTTTCATTTTTTGTTTATACATTTGCTGACAATATTTTTAATTTCTCTTTGTATGAGTATGACTGTTCATGTATTTCAGTTCTTCTCTGAATACTTACACTGACAGTAGTTGTACTTACCTGGCTTTTTCGTGGATTTTTTTTTTTTTTTCACCAGAGGTCTGGAAGTTTTCTTTTGTTTGTTTGTTTGTTTGAAATGAAAACTGTGAGTGATGGAAAATAAAGTGGTGACCACAGAAAAAAACACTCTACTTTGATAAGCTGCCACAAGACAATCTATTTCAAACTTTGTGTGTGGGTCAATCAATATCCCCAAACTCAAAAGATTGCAAACACATTTATATTTCAATTGCTTTGTTTAAAAATGGTTGGAACATAAAATATTGTAGAAGTATGAAGAACAAAGTCAATAGATGAATCTATGATTTATTAACAAGTCCAGCTCCAGTCAGTGTTGTCCTAAGGCTGAGTCCTACTATTACACAGTGGGTGTAAATTTCTTGTAAACTACTTACAAAGCTGATAGACAAAATGAAATGTAATGGTTCCTACCTCTCATAGCCCCATACGCAAAATCAACTTTAATTTATTACTGAGCAGTCGATGAACACGGGGACAATGGAAAAATTCATCATTTTAATGAAAAAGGTTGATCTAGCTTTTAAAACATGGTTATTACTGTTACTTAGAAAGAGCTTTGCAACACATTTAGAAGCCTGCAATGAGATGTGTTACTTCAAGTTAGACTTATTTTCAGAAATGCAGTTGATACACCCAGCACAAATAAGATCATGGAGCAGATCCTCCTAGAAGCTCTGCTAAGGCACATGGAGGTAATTCAAGACAGCCAGCACGGCTTCACCAAGGGCAAGTCCTGCCTGACCAACCTAGTGACTTTCTATGATGGTGTGACAACCACAGTGGATAAGGGAAAACCATTGGATGTCATCTATCTGGACTTCTGCAAAGCCTTTGACACGGTCCCCCACGACATCCTTCTCTCTAAATTGGAGAGCTGTGGATTTGATGGGTGGACTGTTTGCTGGATAAGGAATTGGCTGGATGGGCACACCCAGAGGGTAGTGGTCAACAGCTCGATGTCCAGCTGTTGGAGACCAGTGATGACTGGTGTCCCTCAGGGGTCCGTACCGGACCCAGTCTTTTTCAATTTATACATCGATGACCTGGATGGAGGGACAGAGTGTCCCCTCAGCACATTTGCTGATGATACCAAACTGGGAGAACTGGATGATACCCCAGAAGGCTGTGTTGCCATTCAGCGATACCTGGACAGGCTGGATAGTTGGGTGGAGAGGAACCTCATGAGTTTCAACAAGGGCAAGCACAGGGTTTTGTACCTGGGGAGGAATAATCCCATGCACTGGTTAAGTGTTGACCTGTTGGAAAGCAGAAGGACCTGGGAATCCTGGTGGATGACAAACTAACCATGAGCCAGCCATGTGCCCTTGTGACTAGGAAGGTCAATGGCATCCTGGGGTGCATTATGAAGAGTGTGGCCAGCAGGTTGAGGGAGGTTCTCCTCCCTTTCTACTCTGCCCTAATGATGCCCTATCTGGAGTGCTGTGTCCAGTTCTGGGCCCTCCAAATTCAAGAAAGACAAGGAGAGTGTCCAGCAGAGGCTACAAAGATGATGGGGGGAAATGGAGCGTCTCTCCTCTGGGGAAAGGCTGAGGGAGCTGGGGGTGTTCAGCCTGAGGGAGAGAAAACTGAGAGGGGACCTTATGAATCTTTATAAATATCTTAAGGGTGAGTGTCAAGAGGATGGGGCCAGGCTCTTTTCTGTGGTGTCCAACAAGAGGACGAAGGGCAATGTGCACAAACTGCAAAACAGGAAGTTCTGTCTGAATATGAGGGTGATTCTTTCCTGTGAGGGTGACAGAGCCCTGGCACAGGCTGCCCAGAGAGGTGTGGGGTCTCCTTCTCTGAAGATGCTCAAAACCAGCCTGGATACAGTCCTGTGCAGCCTGCTCTATGTGAACCTGCTTGAGCAGGGGAGTTGTACTAGATGATCTTCAGAGGTCCTTTCCCCTAGCTTTCTGTGATTCTGTAATAGAAAGAAAAAGATCGTTTTTCTTCAATTTTTCCAATGGCTATAGCGTATTTTTCTGTTCAGTGTCCTATCCTCTGGAAACTGGAGTTTACATGTATGATGCTTCATTTTTCTTTTTCCCTAAACAAAAATATATCAGGTAGAGCTTGGGCAGAAGAAGATATGCACTGCATTTTGAGGTACAGAAATGTACAGTCCAAACTACTACCATCATGATAAGGATGTTGAGCTAATAAGAATATGCATATAATGCTTCATGAAACAGTTATAAAATAAAACTTTTTCAGGACCCCTGAAAAGATTAAATAATCTGACACTGATGGAAAGATTTGAAATAAAAAATCATCTTTATTCTCCCAGTGGTATTTTTTTCATTCATAAGCATATTTCACATTTTAAGGTGTATTGGTATGCAGAAGGACCTTTCGTAGAAAATGACCAAAAAGTCTGTGGAGCAAAGTAACTCAGTCTTATAGTTTACTGGGCTATATGAAAAATCAAACCAAACCAAACCAAAAACCTTCTGATCTTCTAGAGGAAATTGCTCTTTGCTTACTGCAGTTTTGAGTTAGCAGTCATGTTGTGACTGCAGTTCCTTGAATATTAAAGAACTACATATGACTGATGCATAAGTGTTGCCTAGGTAAAAAAAAAAAAAAAAAAAAAAAAAAAGGCTTCTGTTCCTCACTATCTAACAGTTTATCCTGGCTTTACACAACAAAAAGCAGAAACTAATTAATGTTTCTTTTTCCATTGCCCACAGAAAAGATGTGTTGGAATTTCCTTTATTCATACTGGAGAGTTTCAGAACCTATTCGGCTCACAGCTAACAGCCCTCAGAAACTAAAGAAACTTGTGCAGGTATAGGATAGAGGATGAGAGTAATGTACATGCTAATAAAACATCAATGTGGTCTGCATCATTAAAATAACAGTTTTAGCCTCTTTGGTACATAGATTACTGTTTGAACAAAGAAAAGAACTTTTCTGAAGTTCAGAAATAAAAGCTATTTGAAACATATTGGAGGGAAGAGATATTGTAACAACTAGATTGGTATTGCTCATTATGAATACAACACGTGTCTCCTTATTTGGTTAGTGTAATGTTAGATCTCATTTTCAGCAGCAGGCGACTCTGCATGTACAGTGCTAGGTGTACAACAGGACAGAACATGTTTTATTTCCATTTAGAATCATAGAATCATAGAATGTTT
>KL278886.1:0-18680 GCA_000699545.1 Podiceps cristatus | reverse complement strand
CCGCTCTTGCATTTTGATGCAGGTTTTAAAGCATGAGGCAAGCACGCCAAGCGAAATGGTATTTGTTTCTTCATCTGTTGCCTCTTTAGTGAGGAATATGCAGCCCGTGGAAGAGACACTCTGGGTAAACACTTGTGGTTGAGGGTAAAGTGCGGGGTCATTGCAGAAGAAATCTTCACACTTTAGAAAGAAGGAGCTTGTCTGTTTATTTTGTGTCATGTATGTTCCTTGTTTGTGGGTCCGATCCCCAGTTGGGATAAATTGTCTCACCACCGTGGATCTGTCTCCTTTTTCCAACCTGGGGCCGATGTTCTGTGCTATTCATTTAAAATCTGCTTGACAGGGTCAGAGGGTGTGTGGGTTAGATGAGCAAAGGTGTGTTAGTGACCTGGGAAGATAGCCTGCCCTGAGGAAACAATAAAAATAAATATTCATTACTCCTGTAGCTCATCTCCTGATGAAGCCTGTGAAAGTCAGGAGTTACGGACCCAGCCAGTGCTTACGGTCACACACATACACCTGAGCAGGATAGGTGGCTTCAAGAACATGGAGCAAGTTTTCTATTCATTCGTGTTTCAAAAAATAGGAAGACAGACTTCAGTGACAGCTTATGTTAGTACAGGTGCAGTTAATTTTTCTGTTTCTGCTGTTGTGTCGTGCGAGTAGCAGGTATTTCCCGTACAAACAAAAATGGATGATGGATATTAATTCCCCAGTCCAACAGCTCATTTGCTAGGCTGGGGAAAGAGCTACAAATCAGTTCCCATGCGTGTTTACCTAAATTGATACTGAAATTTTGCTTCAGATGGATTTGCTGTGTTTTCAGTGTGATTTCCCAGAGAACATCTGAATGAACGATTTGTGTGCGTGTGACGAGCACAATTCAAACTCCCACTCAATGGGTTTTTTCACTGCTGATTGTATACGAGGAGGAACATCCCTCAATACAGCTACGCTAAGGATTCCTTGTACTCAGGGAGGGAGGGCAGTAAATAATTGGAGAAGAGGATTGTACTGTACCTTTTAAAAGACAGAGAGGAAATTGTGTTTTGGGGAGCAATTTGGAACTTCATTCGGGGGAAAGTAGCCTTTCTTGAGGGCTTGGAGGGGAGGAGCTGGAGAGGAACATTGGGTCTGGATTTTCATGTAATTATGTGGACTCATTGCTGAAAAAGTGAATATATTCAGTACTTTTTTCTTTGACATCAGAGTCTATGGATTAGTTGTGCCTGTGTAAAGCATAGGTTACTATTTTGCTACTTGAATGCTGTTTTTGTTAGCTGCTGCCTCGCTGAAGGGTACGAGGCTGAGTTTATAAGCAAAATGAGAATCTCTGGGACCGGCATCTTCTGGGGAAGAAGCAGCAGTTTAGGAAGAAGCCGATGTGCCCCAGTTGTGCCAATGCTGGGTTAAGATGGAACATCCTTCACTATGGCACCCTGGAAATACCCGGGGGACAGACACCGTGCAACCCTTGATCCTTTTCACCTGTTTTTAGTCCTGTCCTGCTTGTTTGCATGAGAAAGAATGGGCGGGCCAGTTTCTATGTTGTGCATCGGGGCTTGGAGGAGAAGCACATTTAAAACAGGATCTGCAGCAAGACGACGGAAGTTCTCCTAAGCCTTTATGTCCTTTACATTTCAAACGCTGCTTTGGGTTTGAATCTTGCATTTACAACTTGCCCTTTTCTGCGAACTCCAAGCGCTGAGCTCTTCCGTGGAGGGAACCTCTCGATACATACCCCTCACCTGGTGTGCCGAAATGCCCTTCGGTGCAATGCTTCGCTGCTTTATTTTGAAATAGTCTTTTCTAGGGAAAAAAGAAAAGTCTGGTTTGGACTGATCCTGAATAGTAATTCTTTAGTCAAACATAACAACATCACAAATGAGGCTGGACAGCTGTTTCCCAAATATAGGATATGTATATATTCTATACGCCGTAATAAAGCTTGGTTTTCGCTGTTTGAAACGTTCCTCAGCCTCCCTGCCCCCTCCTGCAGTCAATGGCAAATGTTGTTCTCAGAACTCCACTTGTCACATTTTGTTCTGGAGAACAGGGAGGATATTGAGATATGCTGGCTTCTTTCCTTGAGTGCATTTCAATATGTATTTTGTATAATGAGAGCCCAAATCCTTCTCACATTACTTATGCTTTAATCACACTGTGCTCTCCCAAGATTGCTTTAATCGCATTTGCATCAGCAGGAGTAACTCCGTATGATGAGCAATATTTCATCTGCAAACAGAGGAGACAGATCTTGGGCGTATGATGAGGAAGGAACTGGCTGTCCTGGATTTGTTACAGCGCAGCTCTCTAGCAAAGAGTGGTGTAGCATCCTGATTTGGGGAATAGATATTCAAGAATTATAATGAACAAAAAGCTATTTTTACAGTTTTCTTGAGGACCTGTCAAGTGTGATAGTTCCTTTTTAATTTTCTAGTAAATGGCTTCTTGGCATGTGTTAACTCCCAAGAAGCGCGATGCTGCCTAGTGCAGCAGACATCATTTTGTACTTTAGCCATGACATTACCGTATATGAGAACTGAAAAGTTATATAGATATTACACCAATATATAAACCATGTGTGTTAGAAAGACAAGTTCAGTTTTGAAATATTTGACTTAGCTATGCTTTTCACTTTCAATCTGTGCCAAACATGTGCTTGAATGACTGATGGAGTCATATGGTTCCCTGAATAAAGCACTTTATTGTGCGCAGACTTAGAGCCTTCCAACAGTTGTATTACAGAAGCTTGAAGATTAAGATGATCCAACTGCTTAGGGGGTATGTTTCACAATGAACATTTTCTTTTTCTTTTTTTTTCCCCCCCGTCTCTATTTTTCCCCTTAAAATGTGTCATTAGTTTGTTCAGCTGGTCACGCAGTGACACTGACCGCAGAGCATTTGGTGGAGAAGAACAGCAAGTTACCTTCAAATTTAAGCTTTCTGTCCCATGTCCATATTAAAATGTTGAAGACATGACTTCTATGGAGTTGATGGGATTTTTTTGGGGGGGGTGGAGTGGGGTGGCTGGGAGGGCTGTTTCCTGTGTCAGATTATTTCATCAACAGAATTAGATTTAGGAAGGGAATAGCTTGTGCAAGAAGAAGTGATGACAGGAGATAGTTCATAGAATTATAAAATCGAAATATTAAAAAGCATGTTTTTAATGCTGTTTAGTTAAAGGGGATCAGGGCGTCTCAAGCTCCCGTTTCTCATCCGAGCAGCCAGTGCTGGCGGAGCTGCTTGGTGTGAAAGATCAAGCGGACACGCTGCAGCCGGACACAGATCAGCTCCAAGTTGACAGACCTGTCGAGCCGGAGAGGGGATCTTTTTCCATTAGAAGCAGAAAGAACAGAAAATTGAATTCAGGAATGCGTGGAGTCAGCTTGCTGCTGCCTGTCCTCAGGCTCACCAAAGACCTTTGCTGACTTTCGATGTTTTAAACATTTTGTACATGAGTAGTAATTTTGCAATGTGAAGGAAAAGACAAGATTCAAGCCCAAGAAGATCCATGGAATTAGTTGCTTTCCAAAAGTTACTTGTGCTTAAATGCCTGAGGTCTTGGGTTTGGGAATGGGGGGGAGGAGTGAGGAAACAAGTAAAACTCTGTGTTTAGTTAGGTGGCTTGTCTTTTTTTTTTTAATATATAATTATTTTCCAGGCAGGCCATGAAAGGGCTAATTTTACTAGATTTTATAGAGAGAATCAATGTAGTGCTTAGATGTACAAAAGTTAGTTGGAAAAATAATTTATGATTTTGAACTAATAAAAACTTCACTGCAAGAGATAAGATTTTTATTTTATGCACATTCAAATCTTGCCCAGACTTCTGTGCTTCCATAGCGATGAGGGCAGAGTCTGGCATGTTATGTGCTGTCTTTTCTGGAGCTGTGTAAGTGCTGTTAGTGGGCGAATGGGAAGTACCTGATCAGTGTGGTGGAGTTTCTGATTTTTGTCCTTTCTTTTGAGAGGATGTCTGTGTTTTCAGCTGGTGGTTAGTGTAAAATTTAAGATGAATGGACGGTTGACCTTAAGGCAAGTTATTGCTTATTTGGCCCTCTGTGCGTTGGCGTACGCTGGCTTTCTTTAACCATTATGCACTGGAAATCTTGTACTGGTTTATTTTGCAGCATTTTCACATTAATTATCAAATACTATTATAACTTAGATTTTTGTTATATTAAGAAGTGACAACTTATTATTTTTCCTGTCTCAAATAGAATGGGCACCATTCTAGAAGGTGGTTTCAGCAAGATCTGTGCCTGTGTAATGTTTAGCTTGGGTAATGTTTTGGTTTTTGCTGGAAGATGGAGTGAAATAGAGGACTGGAAGCACACGTCCCCCTCCTTGGCCAGATAGTTGACACTTTTTTTTTTTTTTTTTTTTTTTTTTTTTGGCACAATAGCATCTGGTCCTAATGTTAACAATTTCCATTTAAAGCAAGTTTTGTTGGTGTTTTTTTTTTTTTTTTTCTCCTTGATGCACAAAGCTGGATATGATCCTCTTTGCTCAGAAGTTCTATATTGCAATCCTATCTAACTTTATGTATAGCCACTTTATATTTTTGCCATCTATAAATGTATCAGCACTGGCAAGATAAATACCAAGAGGTATATAAAGCTAAAGGACAATCATGGCTCTTGTCATCTTTGTTTTTCTGGATTTTACAAAATAATTCTTTTAGTTCCCTTCTTGTAATTCAGTCTTTCCACTTCCCTGCTCACCCTGGCAGCCTTTCCAATCCGCCAGCTCCAGGCTGAATTAATCTTTTGTGAATGCAGGTGAGGAGAAAGGCCCACAGTATTCCAGATGCGCTTCTGTCGCTAACTCTCAGGAGTAACTTCAGTATCGGATATTCACCCGAAACACCTCTTTTGATGCGTCATTCCAGGGCTGTCTTTGCTTTATGTGGCATCAGTGTTACACTGAATTGCATGTGTGGGTCTTTCTGGTGTCATTTGTCTTTGAAGTTCACTGCTTAGAGCAGAAAACTCACTAGTCCCTAAGGGTGCGACCCTCCATCCTGTACTACTTGGTTTCAAACCTTGGCTCCAGCCTGCAAGTTATTGGATTCTTTTGTAATATTTCTGTCCTCCTCTGTGCAGACATCATCTCCTGGTTGGTTAGCGATGTGCTTGGTGGGTAGTCTCTGCTCCTTACCCAGTTTCACCCCCCTCCTAAATTTCCTAGGTTCACCTCCATCTTGAAGGACAAAAACTTGGTCCTTCTCTCAGTGTGTAAGCTTGGTAATTTGGGATTAAGAAGTTCTATTTTGAGTCTGGAGGCGATAAAAGAATCGTCCCAAATAAGACATGAGAGGAAAGCAAGTGTTGGGGGGGATAACGCCCTCTGTGTCTGATGGGCGTCCCGCTGGCCGGGGGGCTCAGCGGGGATGCCTGCCCAGCTCACGGGGGCTGGTGGCACAGATCCCGGGTAGCCTGGGCTGGGGGGAAGCCGTCTGGCAGCAGAGCCTGTGGGATGCCTCGGTGCCCTGCCACAAACCTTACTGCCAACGGGCCAGTGAGTGCTGGATGCAGCCACGTATATGGCCCTCCCTCCATCGCCAGAAAGGACCCATCCAAATCATGGATCCCACTGACGGTGAACTAAGCTGAGGAAGCTGAAGAAAACGAGGAGAAAAAGGGATAAAGTAGGCCCTTTCTGTCTTCCACAGCGTTGCCAAAGCCCTGCGATACAGAGCAGTGCCGGTAGCTGTTTTCAGTTTGCGGAAAGATTATTCTGTTCTATTATTCTTCTTTATCCTAAGATTATTCTGGTGCAGTGGTGTGTTGTTGCAGAGCAAAAAGCAGATAGGCCGTGGCTTACAATTCTGAGCCCATTTGTAGTATGAAAGGTAACACAAGGATGATACAATTTAATTTAATTTAGCCTTTTTTTAATTCCCTCGCTTCTGTTACTTTCATAACTCGGCAGCAAGTGCAGTGGGCGACATGAAGGGGGTCTGGGTGCAGTGCGCCGGGGAGAGGGCTGCGGTCTGGGCTGGCGATGGGCACCCGGCAGCATCACTGGGGCTGGGACCACCGGCGCTGGGCTGGGCTGCAGTGGGGTGCTGGGGCTGTAAGAGCCCTTGGGTGCCTCGGGACCCTGACGGAATCACATTAACGTGTGCGGGACAAGACGTGCGGACGGGACTCCCAGGACGTGCACATCCGCAATAAAGCACAGCATCATACATTAGCTTTATGGTAAATCTGTATGTTAATAGATGGATGGTACTTATAAACCACCCCAGGCCTGACTCCGCTCTCCCATGCCGTGCCGGGGGAGCGGGAGCAAAGCCAGCACTAGCAGGATGGCAGGGATGTGCAGTTGGGGGGACATTTCCTTTTTTTTCCTTCCACTTCAGCCCATGTTATCCAGACCCACTCACTATTGAGAGCATTGGCCTTATGTATATCATAAGGACAAATAAATTGCACTAAAAGCTTATTAATTTTAAGTAAATGCAAATCTGAAGTGTGCCTGGGCTGCTTCAGGAGGCAGCGGCCGTTAAACAAAGTTGTCACGTTGCATGCTTGGAGTTTTTGTACAGTGCTCGGAGGAACTGAACTACAAAGCAAAAAGATGAAACCTATTCTTAACTTCTTTCCCAACAAGTCCTTGTATGATACCGTGCAAAGAAGAAAAGTTGTAGAAGTACATAGCAGATGAAAAATATTTAAGCCGTACAAAAGTCACTGACAGGTAACATCTACTTATCTCACTATTTGTACAAAGTATCTTTTATATTACTAAAATAAAAAAGAATAAAGGGCGCTACATCAGCTTGTGGGCTGCTTGCGGATCAAAAGCGTTACCTTCACTGCAGGCTGAAAATAGAAAACAGATAGACACGACTGTGAAGTTTTTCATGTGAAAAAGTGGGAGACGAGCTTGCGTCAGGAAGAACTGGACAGAATTTCACTGAAATGGAAAATAAGTAGGTGAGTAAGTAGGTGCATGTGACACAAGAGATAGGAAACCTGGGTCTAATAAAAGTTTCTGGTAATACAGATGGCCTGATTTTCTTCCCCTCTCATGACACGTTACTGAAATTTAAATTCTCTGATTTCAATTATTACACTATTTATATTGCTGTAATACCAAGAGTCCCTGTAGAGAAGAGGCCTCATTATTAATGTCATGCAAACAACTCTAATGGTTCTAGCTTCAAAGAAATCGCAATGAAAATGGGTGAAGGAGATGAAGAGCGGCAGAGAGGAAATACCAGCACGTCTGCGTGCATGAAGAACTGCAGCACTGGGAGCTCACGGGATGTGATCAAGGTGATGGAAACCCTTCGTTAGCGCAGCTGTCTAGTCCCCTCCCATCGCGCGCCTCTCCTGGTGCCCCTTGGATGCTCTTTGGGGGGGCTGGCCTTACGCTCGGAGATGGGTGACCCAAAACCAAGAGAAGAAAACTAGGACTGTTTTGTCCAGCTGTTGTGCAAGAGACTGGGTGAAGTGTCCCTCATTGGGATAAGTTCTTTGGTGTTTCCAACTTTGTCTGAGGCGAGGGCCATGCGTGCCGAAGGCTCCCCGAGGTTGCCAGCAGCCGTCCCAGCTGTGGACCTACCAGAAGCCCCTGCTCAGACTCAGGGCTGCTCGGGGGCTGCACATCTGTGTGTCCCATTTTTTCAGTGTCCTGCACATTTCAGTTTTTATTCCTGACTCTCTTCCTACTTTTTTTTTTTTTTTAATTTACCTCTACCCACAGACCCATCTTACATCTGTGTCCCGTTGTTCCGTCAGGCTCAGTGGCCCTCTAGATGCTCTCGTCTTTCCTATCTCAGTGGGATATGTGTGGGTCACTCTTCGTTGACTGTGATCCCTTATTTTCTGCAACGCGTTCTTTGAAGCTTTGCAGTTGGGCTGCAGAATCCCATTTAAAGGATTTACCTTTTTCACTTCCCTCTACTTTTATATTTAAAGACCGATCTAGAGTTCACCTACCAGTTATATAGGTTTCTTCATTTTGTAGTCATTCAGAAATGTACATAGTACATAAATATAATTACCTTAAATCAGAAAAAACATTGCTATTTGATTTACAAAAGAAACTGTACTGTGCACGTATCGTACTGAGGACAGTTGGCAGTTAAGCAAGTGCATGGTGTTAAGCATGTGCCCAAATGCTCTTCAGAATGAGGCCCCGTGGCTGGGCTGCAGTGCTTTCTCTGCCTTCTGCAGGAAGCTGTGATTTTTATCACACCCAATAATTTAAATAAAAACATTCAGATAAGCAGCAAAATATTTGGCTGAGGGAAAGCAACTAGACAGAAGTTGATCTTGTGTTTTATAAACGCTATGGCTTCAGAAGAGTTTGCAAACCCTAAAGCTTGTCTGTTTTGTTTCCCCCAAATAAATTATCTTTTCCAATAAAGATATAACTGCTGCCTATAAACCTGTCTTGATGTCTGTCTCCAGACTATCAACACTTCTGCACAATATGCATTTTCAGTGCGTAAATAAATATGCGTGTGCGTAAGATTAAATTTGCTCATCGCAACCTTACTTTGTTATGTGCCACAAGCATCGCTTGGGGGACAGAATAGAAGTAGGAGTGGCAAAATTGAACCGCACGTCGTGTAGATATTGTTCCCTTTTCCCGTGATATTTTTATAGCAGTTGCACTTTCTGGACCATGCCATGTAAGGAGGGAATAACACATCTGTGCGCAAATGCTGATCCCTCCCTCTCCCCTTTTTCTTCTGTTTCTGGTGATGTTGTGATGTTAATGCTTTGCAGAATTAATAAGAAAGGCAACTTGCACATGTAGGAGTACCAGAAAGACTTTGATGCTTCTTGATATCTAGCTGCAGCTCCATGGTGTAGGACCGCGTGGAAGCAATGTAGACAATACATCCGTAGGAGGAAAAGTACGCTCATAGGGTTTCTTAAAATTTAGATCTCATGAAACTTTCAGAATGCAAATCCTACACAGTAATAGAAGGGCCCGAGTCATTTAATTCATATAGTTGAGACTGCTCTAGTGAGCCAAGAAGAAAAAAAACAGGGCTAGAGCCAAACTTTTCTCATTTCTCTGAGATATGCTTCATAAATTTCTGTTCTGTGCGGGGGACTGATGCCTGATAATCAGAATAAAAAGCTGTGAGGTTCTGTCTAGACCGTCCTAGGCAGATGGGACGGTATCTCCTACGCCTCCGCAGGGGTGAAGGCAATGGTTTGGAGCATCCCTTCCCAGGCCTGACACTGCGTCCTCCCAGACCCCTGTCACTTGGGCTTGGGTCACGCTGAGCGTGGGGTGAGAACCCTTTCTCCACAGGAACACACGTATAACAAGCAACTTTCCTCTCCCTTTTTATCCTGGTCTTTTTTTTTTTTTTTTTTTTTTTTTTTTTTCTCCTTTTTTTTCCGGTTTTTTTTTTTTTTTTTTTTTTTTTTTTTTTTTTTGGTGTTTTAGGCAAAGTGTCATATTTTTAAAGCCATGCTGGAAAATACCAAGCTTGTCTTCCTCTCACGTCAGCTTAACCGTAATGACTGCATAGATGTTTTTAAGCTATTTCTAACGGTGACTAAATTGGGGTTGTTGTGCTCAAAACATAGCTCTTGATCCTCAGGGAGCGTTAGGTGAGCAGAGAGGGTAGGTCGGGTCGCTGGGATGGCAGGGCCGAGCAGGGGGCTGTGTGGGCAGGTCTGACCCGACACCTCTTGTCTCGCTCCCGTACACAGTTCAGCCCTGAGCCATGGTTTAGCTGCTAAAACGCTGCCCCGTCACCTTCCCTCTGCACCTCCTAGCACAAAGGCAACGGGGGGAAGGAGGAAGAAAGGTAACGCTGGCCTTTCTCTGTCGTAATGGAGGATGGACGCATCTCTAGAGCCCCGCGAGACTCGGGTCTCATCCTCGTGGGGTCCAAGGGCACCAGAGGGCTCATGTGATGGCAAGAGTGTGGCAAACCCCACCAGAGTTTTGTCCGTCCCCCAGCACCTGGAAGCCATCCCTATCGTCTCTAAGATTTATTCACAATACAATTTCCAGCTCTTGTACTGTGACACTGGTGTTTAGGAGTCTGACAGGCACAATACCATTAGTATGTTTACTGAGAGGAAAAACACTTGATAAATGTTGCATGCAAATAGCTTTTTGACACTGTAGCATGAATTGAAGTCGTCTGACTGTGTAGGAGTAGAGCATCATTTCAATGAGAGTTTCTATTCTCTTCTGGACTTTTTTTCCCCTGCTAATGACGATGTGCATCCTTGATGTTATGGGGTTCTCAGTACTTGGTGACCTCCTTGCATGTCCATGTAGAAATGCTGTGGCTGCTAAGTAAATGTTCAGTCTTTTGTTGTACACAGTTCAGACTAGTTAAAATGGAGTACAGCCGTACATTTCCATGTTTAGCAGACTAAGATGGTGCATTAAAAGGTGCTTGGGGGCTACTAAAATGAGGATTGAACGTGGCAAATCTGCTGCATACAGTGAACCTGGAGCTTACCCCAGATGGGGTTGTGACATCTCTGCTGTGACTCCAGCTCGCAAAGCGTGAGGACCAGCTGACCCCGTCGCAGAAACGGGAAGGGCAGAAGGGAAACCCGGGGGTCAGTGTCTGCCCTTCGGGACCCGTGTCATGCAGCCGCAGGGCTGGTTGCCCCCAGGGAGGGAAGGGCTCCGGTTACACCCGGGAGGCACTGTCCCCCCTCCTGCCACCACCCCTGCCTTGGATCTGATCCAGAGTGACTGTACCTGGGAAGAGGGATGGGGAGGAGAGGGATAGAGGAGTGGAATGATCAAGACTAAAGTCTTACCTTAATTACGGAAAAATAGCCCTGATAAAACCTTATCTCTTTTAAATCCCTGTGGCTTCTCTACCCTCTTAATGATGGCCCTGAAAAGACAGCCACCCACTATTCCCCCCTGCTGTCATCTTTAATGGAAAAAAAAATCCAAACGGTGGTATGATTATTAATGTAACACGTTAAATAGTGGTGCCAATACCACTCCGAATTTTTTATTTAAGTATTGCATCCCAACTCCTTATCTCTGCGTCCTGGTATCTCTAGCCCTTACGTGCAGCCTTTCTCTTCAGCTGCTACAGAGCGCAGCATCTAACCAGCCTCGACACTTCTCTCCCAGAACCCCAGCTCGCTTAGAAATATCTTCAGGTTTTGACACGGACAGTATGACCCCACAATGTTTTAACGTTTAATTCTTTGCCTGAATTATTTCCTTTTGAAATATGCTGCCAGGTCCCTTAAATAATAACGTTCATGTTGTCAGCCGCTGTTCCCAACTAACGTGAAGTGTTTCTCCCTGTCCCTAGGCGAGAATGTGGACAGCAAATTGGAGTCCTCGAGACAGCAGATGCCAAAGGACCAGTCAAAAGATTATGAGATAACAATTCCCTTCTTTTTGAATGGAGAACAGTGGAGACCAGTAAATGACATTTATTCAAAGGTTAGTCTACATTTTGCCTGTTATTGTATTCTAAGATGTGTAACAATTGGAAGGCTTTATGGGAAGCTAAATGCACTTACTTCATCCTATCAGTTATAAGATTATTTTTTATATTTTTATAGAGGAGCCTGCTGTCTAAAATTGTTATTTACCTAATTTAAGAAAATGGATAAGGTCTTTGGTTGAAGTTAATATCTTTTTACTGTGAGGTGGCATTCTTATTTCTGATGGCAGAAATGGAAGCTTAACGTGAAATAATTTTTTAAAGAGTTTATCGCACATTGCTCGAGATTGCATCATACAACAGCAAAAGAGCCCCAGAACCGAGGGAGGGGCAAATACAACAAACATGTTCGATTAAATACAGTCTGACAGGCAGAACTTTAAGGAAAAGGGTAAATAATGTTGTCTGCAGCCTGAGGCATTCCCTGGAGCCCGTGACGGGCGACGGCCCCCAGATGCCATCCCATGTGCTGGGGGGAATCGGGGACGAGTCTCCCTTCACACCCTCCTTTGCCTTTGCCTAGCAAGGGGCTAATCTGTCCCTGGCTCCGACTAAGCAGAGATTGTTTCCCCCTCTTGACAGGCCCTGATAAACTTTACTTTTTTTTTTGTTTTTTTTGTTTTTTTCTCCCCCTTCAGACATTGGCAGATGTTATGGTTAGCTGGTTTTAGGAGAAAAAAGGATGTTTTCTGTCTCCTTGGTCTCCTGCTTGAAGTATGGAGACAGGTTATTGGTGTTTATTATCACAACATGTCATGGGAATCTCTTACCCAGTCTTTTTAACTCAGGTCCAGTTTTGTTCCAGCTTGCTTTTTTATTGTTCTTTTAATTGTCAGAATGAGGAGAAAAAAGTTAAATTTTTAAGTAGTAAAAAAAAAAAATAAATAAAAGAAAAAACCCAAGCAAAAACCATCACACACAAACAATGTGAACAGCCCAGAACGTCTGTTGGAACCAGCTTTCTTTACTGCAGTGGGAAAGTGTTTCACAGGGAAATCCCACCTGACTGCTGCCACTGGCTGTGGGACACGGTTCTGAGTCCTGCTGCTGACTGACGGAAGTAGGTGTGAGGAGAGAATTCAAAAACCGGGATCTGACTTTCAAAAAATCTTGTCTGGATTAAAATTTTGCTTCCTTTTTCCCTTCCTAAATGGAAAAGAAGGGCCAGTGCTAGTTTTGAATATCTGCAGTGATGAAAGGAGGGTGCACAATGGCTTATCTTAGAGAGATAACACAGATGGCTTGGTCCTAGATGTATGTGCAACTCTATTTTTAGATCATTTAATTAGAAACAGACGTTCTCCATATAGAGTTCTTTTAGCTACTCACTGTAGCTTTCTGAAAGAGTTACAACAGAGTATCTTTATGTAATGATAATGTGATTTATATCATTAATTTGTTTCCCAGAATTGCTTTCAGTTTAAGATGAACATTAGAAAAGATTTGTGGTTTGGTAGAAAGATCCACGTGCTGCATCAGCACTTTTTTCTTTGAATACTTCTTTTCCATGGAAACTGTTATAAATCAAATACTCAAAAGTGCAGATCAGGCTGTGGGAAGAACAACAGCATTAAACTGGTAGAGGAGAAGAGTAATGAATAGCTTGTCACATAAATATTGATCAAAAGCACAAAAGTTAAATACTGTTGTATTTGATGGTTAGATGGGACCTATTGTTCTTCAACTCATTTCAAAGTGTTCCTCTGTTTTATTTGAATTTTATATGAAGTAAAAAAAAAATAAATTAGAAAGTAGTGTGTAGTTGTAACCAGGGGAATGGTATTGCAATAGAATATATAGCAAAATAAATAATGTAGTGGTTATAAAAATGCCAGAGTATTAAAGTTATTTGTGTATAGATAATTGCCTCGCAGTGATAGCCCCGTTCTCTGGTCCTTTGATGGTAAATACTGCTGCTTGACAATTAGTCCCTGAGATTCCACGCTAATCAGTTAGTGTAGCGTGCTCTTTCTTTCCCGTCTTGAAGAGCTTGTCCTTGTATTTACCCCAGGAGTCATTGCAGTATCTGTTGGAATATCTCATTCAGAATCTGTCAGGAATTATTTTTAAGCTAATGACTTTCTCGTTGAGGGCCATCTGTGCAGTACGCAGAAGCAAAAAACACTGAAACTAGTTGCGCTGACTAATCGCACAGACACACAGACCTGCTCACCAGCAGTAATAAAATTACATTTACTGAGAAGAAAAGAGAAGATTTACCTAGAACCTGGTTTTATTTTAATACAGTTCGGGTGTACTTTTTCAAGGACATCTAATGATTCAGGTACTTCCTAAGAATGACAGTTCAAATTAATGGTAGGAAAAATCCAATTTTAAAATCAGACATGTAATCAAATTGTATTTAAAGAATTTGGGTTTCTGTAGTACAAACGTAGCGTTTGGTTTCTGGAGAGAACCTATCATTTACTGGGTGGATTGATTTTCTCACTGCCCTCCCCAAGCCGAAGCTATAAGAGACCAAGACCAAGATCTCATTGTGGTAGCGTTATTTCAGAAATGCTATTGCCACTTTCTTCTTTAAAAAGATGCATATGCTCATGCAAGCACTTTATACAGTGAAGTACATTTAAAAAATAAAATATATATGCTTAAGGGAAGTTACTATGGGAAAGCATGTACGTTTTTGCAACTGTACGATGCTGTTCTCTAGTCAGTGCTTGTTATGACATTTCTCCTGGCATCTTTTGTTGAATTCAGTAAATTTAGATCATTTTCAGTTGGAATATTTTAATGGTGTCCAGTTACATGCTTTTATTAACTGGATATAACACATTCTGTTGCTAATCCTGAACATGCTGCTAAAATTAGTGGCTACTATTTTGAGTACCCAGTTGTTGCTAGTCAGAACTACTGAGTAACGGCATTTGTGGGTGTGTGGCAGCAAAATCAGGATCATGAAGAGTTGTGCAACGTTGCTCTGTGCTTTCAAATAGCTGCTCATATTCCATGCAGATGTGATTTCCGTCTTCGACAAAGTTTTGTGTGCATTATAGAATGTGTTGATAGGTCATTATACGTTATAGCTCCAGTTCTCTTTCCACTTCTCTCTTTCATTTCTTCTTCACTTTTTGTTCTGTGTCAATTTTTTTTTTTTTTTTTTTTCTCCAATGCTTGGTTAAAACCCAAGAGGGTTGGGTTCTATTTTTCTTAATTTTTTTCTAAGGTTTGAACAAAATTGTTTCATTTTTATATTATTCAAGTGCAGGAAAAAGACTCTTTTCCCTGCATGTTTCCAGCTGAATATTTTTCTTCAAACTTGGCTTGAGACTTGCAAATCAAGCCAAATTTGATGAGAGTTGGGTAAGTGATGTTTTAGTACACAGAACACTTTAGGGAAGATTTTTAGAGGACCATCTGTTTGGCTTCAGCTTTTATCCTCACACCCTGTTAGGGACACATGCCAGATCCCTGCATCACGGGAGCTGTAGGTCAGGTAATACTGGTTGCGTTAGACCGGAGCCTGAAGCACGTGCCTTCTCTTGGAGAGACAAGCGCTAGGCAGGAAGCATTTCACGTGGGCATTAAGGGTTTCTTGGCTCCATTTCTATGCTTAAAAAGTCATAACTGTGGGGAAATGCTGCCTGCCAGAGACCATCCAGGGCAGACATGAAATGGCTGTAATGCTGGGGGGGATCCCAGTGTGGCATTTTCCTGGGCTGACATTCTTTCTCCCGGAGCGACACACTCATTAATGAAGTTGGCTTTGTATCCAGGGTTTAGTCCAGATCTTAAAATGCGTTAAGTTTCTAGGAAATTGAAAGCATTTTGTGCATATATATGATATGATCGATTATGCAAGTAAACATAGAGTCCTCAGGTTGTGGCATCTGTCACTGTAGTGGGTTTTTTTTGGTTTTTTTTTGTTTTTCTCTAGTCCTGGCTGTGCAGCATCTGCTGCCATCGCTGGCACCTGCAAGGGCTCAAATAAGATCACAGGGCTGATCAAGTGCCTTGCAGGATTTAATCTTCCGAGGTTTCTAAAAACATACGAGCAAGTTAGGTGAAACTCTCCTTACTGGGTGAAGCTTTGCATCTTTTGATGCTTATGCATGTACTTTTCTAATGCTGATCTTTGTATCTCTCTGAACACAATATCAGACTGCTCCATGTGTATATGTAGGCTGCAGTCAGACTATTATTGCCGTTCGTAAAGACAAATTTGAAGGTAATTGAACTTAAGCAGCTATTGAAGGACCTCTAGCCAGGGAGCACGGAGCCGACCATCGTCTCTGAAAAGCCTCATGAGAAGCTGGACAGCCCTAAAATGCTTTAGGCTGCTTTGAGTTTGCAAGTTGCCACTCCAGGTTGCTTTCGAATGATGCAGAGAATTTAGTTTTTAACGTTAAATTCAGGCCATGTATAGAGGACAATGAGCAAATTTTGCTCTGTAATGTCTTAAAAATAATTAGCTATGAGAAACTAGATACACACAATATACCTGTCAATGGATTTGATCCTTAACCCACTTGAATCACCGTATGTCTCACCGGACTTTTAGAGTACTGCCGCTGACCTCAAGATATAAAAAGTGTACTGGAAAAGCAGCCTCTCCCCCAGCTTGCAGAGAGTTCGACCTCCCGTTCAGTGACAGAAGCTGGACGGCTTTCCAGACGCCAGGAGATTCGGATCTATTGCTGTTGGGGTTAGAGATGGGCGAAGGAAAAGAAAGATGCCCATGGTGGGCAGAGAGGACGGGAAGACCTGCAGAGGATTCCCTGATGGAAGAACAGCTATGACTCCAACACCGGTTACTTTTAAATCCAATTAAATCAGAAATCATTTTCCCCTTGGGGGGGTGGTGTGTGTATGTATTCAGAGAACATTAAACGTCCTTCACCAAGTTTAAGCTTTCAAGGCCAGATTCTGAGCTGGTGTGCATCAGTTTCCTTCCTGTGGCTGGGCTGTTATAAATCAGGTTTGCAAACTGAAATTTTAAAGGTTTGTAAATCGAAATCCTTCAGAAAAGGAAAAAGGAAAGATGAGCAAACAGAGTTCCTTCTCTCGTAGCAACCCTCTTTTTTCCTTCTTAGTGTTAATGTTATACTTTGAATATAAACTCTAGCAATGAAATGCAAAGATAAAGATGAAGGCCAGCTATAAATATATACTTAGACCATATTTCTTCTGGTTTTTAAGTGTGCGCTTGTCACAGCTCAAAAGATTCTGCATGTAAAGTGGCAGAAGATTACCATTTTTTACTGCTTAGCATGCATTGCATCTCATTGAGCTTGCGAAGAAGTGGCTTTTGCATTCGTGCCTGCCTCATTCATGAAGTATTGTGTTATGGATTGCGTTCATAAACAAACATCAGAATCTTGATTATCTGTATGTCATTCTGGACACCGATTACTTGAATCTCAATATGAAATTCTCCACTATCTATAAAAGCATCAAGTGCTCTGATGTTGTTAGTTATCTTTATGGTTCTCCAGATTTGTCAAAGATGTCGGATGTTACACTGATTTTTTTTCACCTTTTTGCATTTTTTTTTCCATGCCTTTCTAATTCCACACCTACTGAAATAGAGATTTTTGCCACTGAAACAAAAAAAAAATCATTGGAAGGAACAAGAAATTGCTTTAAATCTGTTAAAAGGTCACAGCAATTATGCCGGAGGTTCAAGAACATGTTCAAAGCTGCCGGGGAGGGATGAGCCTTCCCCGTTTGATCCCGTCTTTATGCTCTTCGTTACTGCATTTCTCTTGCAGACTGGTGGAACAGGCACAGTCTGTCATAGTCCAGTCTATCATCCCATGGTGTGCACACCAGCTTCGGTGTTATGATGAAGTTATCGGTGCACCCATTGGAAAGGCTCCGATTTGAACAAGAGCTCAGTGGCGGTTCACATTTCCCCTCTTTGCTGCACCTCTCGGTGTTCTCGCGTGACTCCACTATAGGGTTTGATGCATGGAGTACAGCTGAGAGCCCCGCTATGACAGATAATTAATTTAGTGCTCAGTGTTTTCAAGAGCAATCCCATTCAAGTTTATTTCATAACTGGCATAGCCTTCGTGCAAGTGATAATTGTTTATATTCCCTTCAACAGAGCCTCCTGCTGTTCTTTTTCATTTGAAATAATTACCAAAGTTTAGACTTCCAGACAATTGTATTAAGGGGAATCATACAGTGCTGCTTAAACAAGTCTTTGAAGACTGAGAGGACAGCTTTCATAGCTCTTTTACATAGTTGTTTTACATATCTTAAGAGAGAGAGGCATAAACAGAATTTATAGTCCTCTCCATATTTTTATGACTCATGAGTATCGAATAGAAGAGGCAGAGCTGTGCATGCTGCTAAGGCTGTGTCATCAGCTGGGAATGTAGCTTGGCACAGCCGGCCTCAGCCGTGTGAGAAACTGCACTAATCCTCGATAAAATTCTCTGGGAGATCTGCTCCTTGAGCCTTTAATTAGTAACCTGGCAGTCGTTAATTTAATAGCCTAGTAAACAATCTGTTATTTCTTTTGCTTTTTATTATACCTATACCCCTGCCTTGTAGGGCCACTGTGAGGGCTAATTAGTTCAAATATGCTCTATTATTTAATGACTCTTCTGCATTTGTTAAATTCAGAAAAAAAATATGATTTTCGCAGGGAAAGGGAGTGTGTTACCTCCTCCGGTTCTCGGCGGAGTGTCTGTGACTGTGCTAGTAGGGCTGGATTGCTTCCCTGGGTGAGTGAAAGCAGCTTAAAGCCAGCCCTCTCACCTTACCTTTTGCAAGAGGGGGTCCTCATGGAGAAACCATGTTTACTACTTCTCAGCCAGCCCCATACCTGTGGTTAACCGATCGATCCATCTGATAATTTAATTTATTAATTTCTTTAGATATGTCAGTAGGTGTATCCTGGTTCTAGGGAACTCGCTGGATCTTGCATAGCAGCTACAGGCTTGAGAAATTCCTGAAGCTGGGACCACCAATAAAATCTTTGTGTTGGAGATTGAGTAGGAGAAATTCTTTTCTCTGTCTGCACTGAATCAGTGCCCTAGTTTCAACTAGATATACTAGTATTCATTTCCTGCCTGAAACGCTTGGGCATACTGGGAAGTGTTAAGCAATTGGGATTCATCCCAGAAAACAGTCCATTTCATTTTTAGCTTAAGTGATACAGTGTGTTAAGTTTGTAAAGTTTTGTGCGCTAGTTTAAGCGCGATATAAAGAGCAGATATTATTGAGATTGCTGCTTCAATAAACAGAAAATGTAGAGTTTTATATTAACCGTCTACCAGACACCCCC
>JMFS01095747.1:0-13005 GCA_000699545.1 Podiceps cristatus | reverse complement strand
ATTAAAAACAAAAACAACAACAACAAAACTTTCTTAAAAGCAAACAAACACGCCCCAAACACAAATAACTTTAAAACACTGCACATGAACCAAGTACCTTTTTCAGTAATTTGCAGCAAAGTGGAAGAAGCTGGCATACTAGAGTCATCACATTCCTTGTTTTCAGAATGCATGCATCAACCTAAACAAGACAGAGTTTAGGTCTAAACAAGACAGAGTATAGCAGGACTACTCATTACTTTTATTAGGCTAATGTTTAATGCATGAGATGATAATTATTATTTCAAGCTTGAATAGGTAGCATTTTTCCTTCATAAATCCCTTCTAATCAAAAGGGTTTGCCTGGCTTTTTTGAATTTCTCTATACGGTACATGTAAAGCAACAACATTCCTTCTGTTAACCCAAGACTTGAGCTAGGAAGCAGAAGGGAACAACACACATCCCAGGAGAAGGAACTAATCATAATATAATAATAAACAGTAATGTTAAGCATCTTGGAAAGGAGCTCTTAACATCTAAGTACGATTCATCACAATTCTTCATCTTTTTCCTTTTGTTTTATGTCCTGTCAGCACGATTTAGAAAGCCATGCATCATGTAAGCCTTATCCTGACCTGAGTTCTACTAAGAGTTAGCTAAATCTTAAAGCATTTGAGTTGGTGCCTCAAGTCTAACACTCAGCACAGGTCACAAGTCCAGGCCCTCAAACAAACATTAATTTGATAGCATTATCACTATGTCATGATACATCACTCTGTATAAACAGACTGGAATTCCCATTTAGTTTAGCGGGACAGACGGGGAAAAGGCGGGGGGGAAAGGAAGTTATAAACCAGTAACACCTGTGCTGAAGAAAATCCCCTGCTGAGACAAGACAGTGCAGTAAATGGTTTGGATTACAGTGATCAGTGAAGGATGTCCCAACAGACAAAACCTTTTCAGCAAGAGGAACAGTTCTTACTCTTCTTCCTCTATACTTCGCACATCAGCTTCTGAAAACATGTTAACTACCAAGCTGTACTTCAACTTGAAGTAAATTCCTCTTGCACATAAGGAACAGCAACAATGACATACTGCATAGCAGAAAAAAAGCTTGCACAACAGCATAAAATTTTGTACTTATTAATTTTTATGGTACTCTTGTCAATCCAAGGAGTCTAGCTGTCATGAACTGTTTCATATTTTAACGGGAGCATAAATGAGTAAGCTACTATATTTCAAAGCAAGTTAGGTCTTACTTTCAGGAACATATGTAATTTTTACCATACCTTTGTAAATGTAGCACTTTTACCCTGAGCAGAAGCTTTAGCTGTTATCTGGAGCTGCTTGCACATGGAGATCAGTTTTTCAGCCTCCAACAGAACCAAAGGTTTGTCATCATCATGTACCTGAAATGTGTTTCAGGAGGACAAAACCACTCTGTGTTAAAGACTCCAATATTAAGTTAATGGAGCAGGTATCACCACCAGCTTTTAAGCGGTATCACTAGCACCATAAGCTGCATGGCTGGTTTAGAGGTCATACATCACCTGATCAGAAAAGGCATGAAGAGCTGAAGCGAGCTTTGTGCCCTCTGTAGCAAAAATCTGAAAGGAAGAGAAGGCACATAACAAAATTAACCACAATGAAAGATGAGGCTCTTTTCCCTTGTTTTAAGAAACTGTGTGCTGTAAAGTAAAAAAGTGGCAGGAAGTGTTCGTGGTAGTAGTGTACATTTATAATTATCAAGTCAGCAGTTTGCAGTGACTTCTGAAATAACAAGCTATACTACAAATTGCCGTTCTCCCACATAAGCAAAGTTTAAAGGCTTTCCCTCTACATATAAAAATCCCTGACTTCCAATTATTTTTTGCACTGTAGCAGCTCCCTAGAGTTTCGTGGATAGATGACACCTGCTGTGTTTATTGTCCCAACAAAGGTAACCAGTCTCCTGTTAAACACAGGTGTGGGCATACCACGCCACATTCCATCACTGGGCCCCTTCTCTTTTGTTTGTATTATTCACACTTTTGCCTCTTCTTTCTTTCCCATGAAAATACTGCTGCTCAGGCTAGGATGGAGTATCTGTTAACACTAGCAGGGAGGCAGCTAAGTAACACAATGAATACTATTAATGCATTGAAGTCTGCTATATTTGCCATAATGCCAGTTTGCCACTCCCACTCCTAACTGGAATCTGTCAATTTAAGGAATGCTGTCTTAAGCTACTTCTAGAACACTGAAATGTTTGCTTTCAGAAAGTTCGTACCAGAGTTACGCTGCTTAAAAACTACAGCTGCCAGTCAATTCATCGTACGCTGTACTTATGTGTAAGGAATCAGAGTTAAATTCCCATTTGTTCTTCAGTAAGAGCTCCTAACTCCTATTTTGTTAAAAATATATTACCTCTGCTTGATGAAATAAATCTTGAGTAGTTTTCAGAAGTCCTTCTCCTCTGTAGTAAATAATGAAAACAGAATATATGCCATGTATAGATTGCAGATTATTTTGCCTGCTACTTTCACGATTTGTAGTCTCTCACCCCCATTCACACCACTGAACTGTAAAATATCACTCTTTTAGAAGATACTATGCACAACAATAACTTACTGCATGAACTGCATTTCAAAATATTACATGACCATCTCAGTGGCTAAAGCACTCTTGGGAAATTATAAATGGTTTGGTTCTCATCAGCTGAACAAGGACAGAAATCCATGTCTCTGGCATTCCGAGTATTACTGGACTACTAGGCAACAAAAATCTCAACTCTTATAAAAAAAATATCCCCAAATTCTTCAAATAAGAAAGCTGATGCTGCATGGGCAAGTTTTGGAAGAACACCTTTCAGTACAGAAAAGATCGCTAATTCTAATCTACAGTGATATGCCTGTGCTTTAATTCCCTTAATTTGGAAAGTATTTATGAACATGCTGCTTAAAATGTTTTCTGTACCCTAGAGATATTTAAATAGCTATTCTGCAACACAAGGGGATGTTTATCACTTTAAAAACCTTTAATTTTAATAATAAACAGCTTTGAAATTTACAAGAATTCACAAAGCATAAGGATAGAAATTAAAGCTCCTTTCTGAATGTGTCCCAATTATTATACTCTGAAAATGAAATTGTCTCATTTCTTATAAATACTGTCAGTGCTCTTCTTCCCACCAAAACACGCCGCATACAGTGTAATTACCTGGTAAATAAATACATGGAGTAGGCCATACTTGACATGCCTTGCCCATGTTGCACGATCTCATTCTCCTGATCTTCCCATTTCTCTGTCTCAGAATCCACATCAGATGTGAGCAGATGCAATTCTAATCCAAGTTTTGCAATTTTTGCCTGTTCCTGTAAATGGAAACCATATTTATGGCACTTGAAAATACCTTCTTCGGATGAGAAAAAAAAAATAAAAGTTTTTTTTTATTAAAACGATGGCATCTTACCTCAGTATCTAGTTTGACCGGCTTTAATGCTTTCAGATTTGCATTATGCTTCTGTTTCAAACAAAAAATAGTATTTTTTAAATAAAAGGCATTAGCAGTAATTTTACTAACAAATCGTAAGACTTGGCTGTATACTCAGAGGTAGAAAGTTCCAGTGGTTCAGACAAACTTCTCAGTAGAGCTGAGAATCTGTTCTGATCTGGCTGTCCTGAAATGGCATCTGCAAACAGGGTCTGTGACCACAGACACCCTAAAATTTAAAGGAAAAAACCTCTTCCCCAGTTCTCAGACTCTATTTCCTCATGCGGTCCTACCTCTTCCCCTTACCCTCTAAATCCTCATTAATACCTAGGAGTAAATAAAGAATCGTAAACAGCTGCACTGATTTTGCCATCAGAGATAACAGAGACATAAGAGGGTCCTGGAAGTTGATTTAGCTAGTAACAAGCTGATCTAGGGTATAATCGATGTAAACGCTACTGTGACGATGTAGCTGATTATTCTGTGTCACTTTGCTGAAGTAGCTGGAAACAAATACTGAGACTTTGATCTTTTTATGGGTTTCCTTCTTTTAAGTCATGAACTATCAGTCTGGCTGCAAGCCAAATACTAGTTTAGGTGAAACAATCAGTGGTACTAATGAGCAGAACCCTTGATAAGGCACAGCTTGCCAACTGCAAAACACATACGTGAACGTAGAGAGCAGCAGTTCCTGGCTTTAAGTTCAGGTGCTGGTGCTGTCACTGCACAAAGACGGCAAAACCTGACAGACAAGGGAGCCACAGTCCATATTCAGAATCTGCACTGGAGTGGAGGGGAATGGAAAGTACAAAGTTGGTGTCATGACTTGGAGAGGTGTGAGCCACTGGAGGAGGCTGGATGATAAGAGTGCAGGACTCCAGTCCTCGTCTGAGAATCTGAAGAGAGCTGCTATTCATTAGCGGGAGTACTTGGGCAAATTAAGCTCAGTAATGCTGGGGGCGGGGTGGGAGGGCACTATTCATGGTGAACAGCAGGAGGAATAAGCTCTGGCTGCAGTTCCCATCTTTCACTTCAAGAGCATGAGCAAAAAAAAAAAGTGCTACACTTTAAGAATCCTAAAGTTCCTTTAAGTTTGATCATGTTGCATACTAGAGGTACAATTCAAGAAATACTGGTTTTAAGGCAGAGTCTTAAAAGAAGAAAGGAACACAAAGCCAAACTAGACTTGTATGCAAGTACAAACTTCGAGCACCAAGGTATGGCCAATACTTAAACTGCTGAGTGAAGGGTATTCAAGAGAACCAGAGCTCAAGCACAGTTAAGTTTTTCTATCCACAAGTAACTAAAGAAACCTCAGAACGTTTGTCAGATTTGCAGTTTTCTCTATTGTAGCGTTTCCTCACTCTATATAAGAGAATCAGTAAAAATCAGATAAAGCAGTTACTCTGCTTTTAACACATGAGTTGGCATCGAATACTATAGAGAAAAATACACTTGTGCATTAAGCACACACAGGAATCATCACTGCTGCTCTGTCCTGAACTATGGCATGGTCTAGGATGCCACTCGTTACCAGCAAACAGCACAGTCACAATTAAACAGATGTAATAAAATATGTAATCAAGTTGACAGGAACAGTGTGGCTTCAGCGCAGGGACAGCATGGGCATCAGCCAGGCACAGCAGGCCCCTGTGACGGCTGTAGGCAGAGAAGAGGCAGTACCGAGAGTCACAGCGCTGGGAAGAGAGGCCATTCCAAAAGTTAGCACATCAGTTAGGCAAGGAAATTAATTACCCAGTGAAGAAACTCTGTTGCCTTGTGGACGTAATCCACATTTCCTTTCTACTTCCAAATTGTCTATCAAACTCCCCCAAATCTATGCATCTTGCAAAAGAGGCAGCAACCTTTCAAATAACAACAAAGCAGCACTGTTTAAATCCTGGGAACAAAGATTTATTTAAAGTATTTTTAGGCATATGAATCAGTAAGTGGGAGTCTGACTTCAAACAACTCTTTAAAATTTGGATGAAGCCCAGAAACTATGTAGCTCACTCAAAGGGGTGAGGGACAAAAACCCTATCAAAAGTCACTGAACCAAGCTACTTTCCAGTCTCTCTATTTAGTTCTGGAACAGTGAAGTGCACCCATGCTCACTCAGCCTAACACTATATTCCATTTAAATCTGCAGACTTGATTTATAATGTATGACCTTTTCTCTTTGCATTAAGGGTCAGAAGTAGCATATTGCGTTTGAAATCACAGAACTGCACTACAGGAGATATGGAGACAAGTGATCATTTCACACCTGAATTCCTCAACACTACAGGTTAAGGAAAGCAAGCAGGCAGCAAAAGAAACAAGCTACAACTTGTACCTTCTGCAATCATTTTTCCCCCTTTTCCTACCCGCTGAAAGATTCAGTATGTAGTAAGCGAATCAAGTGACTGATTACATGATACTAACAAGGTCTAGGAGGTCTCCTAACACGGAGATGCTTTCAGAAACAATGCAACAGCAATTACAATCAGTGAAGGACATTAATTACCTCACAACTAAACCTGGACATTTGGCATAGCTCTTTGCTCTGCATTACAAACACTTAAGGATAAAGAAGGAAACAAGAACACATTATTTGAAAAGCCTATAATTGGCTTGAACATGTCCGTTTGTTCCAAACAGGTCAACTCAGGCAACAAAAACCCAACAAATAAAAAACTCAGATTACCACGGCTTATTGCCAATACATTGCAGTACATTCTTACTGCTTTAATAGTAACAATGCACTCTTTATTATATAGCATGACAGTTGAGTACGTCGTAAAAAAATGCCGTATTAATGAACAGGAATTAAAGCTCACATACAATCAAAGTGATTGAAGCATATTATTAACTAGTTACCCTGGTTTTCAGAATGTTATTCATTTAATAAATTGAAAAAGTTTGGTATTTTACTGTCAGCCATCCAGTCAGGATGCATTGTACCAAGATACTGCTATGTCCTCACGAAGGTATAACATGGAGAGAAGTCAATTGGTTAACAGCAGATATAAAGTAAATACTACAATCCCAAGAGCAACTTACCCCTGGTCTGGGCAGTGACAGGTAGACACGCTTCTCTCCTATGAAGAACACACATATTTACACCAAAATTTGTATGCAGATTTTAATCAACGGGATCACACGCCTTCCTTCATCCTTCCTTAAGTTGCAGCACTACAAAAGCAAGTTACTTACCTGTAATTCCTTCTCTTTGAAAACTGCAGAGGATTCCCTCTCTGTCTTGTGCTTCCACAGAGAGACAAGAACTCTGCCATGGTCAGATTTTAGCTCCAAGCAACTGGCAGTTAAGAAAGCTCCTCTGAACAGTTTCCCTCAGTAAGATTTCTAGTACCCTGCATGCAATCCATGAGCAAGAACAGAAACTCTTGCCAATGACTAGCTATCACTACATATACTATTTTATTGCAGAGTACAGAACGTACAATGGTTGTTCTGCATAAGGCTTTTCTTGGCATGGGTTGGATGGTATAAAATTTGGAGTAGGCAGTGCCACTAGTAGAGAAATACCTAGCCAGGTTTTTCCAAGTAATGCAAATAAACCCCTCATGTTGTACTGTACTACATGCATCCCAATGTGTGCTCTACTTTATATAGAAACAGTTCTATAGCGTTTTTCACACTTACTGAATTTTTTCTTATATCCCTAGAAGCCTCAGATATTCCAGGTTTGAGCAAAACAAACAGAGAAAAAAAATCCTCTTAGGTGTTACCTAAAGAAGAGTAAGAAGAGTTTATCAGCAAGAGGAAACAGGGCCTCAGCTAACAGCCTAGGATTAGAGCTCCAATTACCAGAAGACTTAATTATCTATGAAGACTTACATTTATTAGAATAGATTCAGGAGAGGAAAGTCTGCCAAACAGAATTAAAATAAATAAAAAACTTAAGAGCTAGTGAAAAATAGATTTTACGTGAAGAAACAAGGGATTAATATAATGGGTATCGGTACCAGGTTTGCATAGAGATGACACATCTCAGAGAAAAGGACAATCAAGAAACACCCCTACAACTCCTATTTCCTCCTCTTGTATCAGCTCCTAGAAAAATTCCATTCTGAGCCCTCAAACAGTTCTCTTCTGCATTCATGATTTTTTTTTTTTTTTTTTTTTTTTTGAAAGCACACTCTATCTCCTGACACCACTGAAAGATCATGGGCTCCATGTCTAGGTAACTGCTTCCTAAAAAAACCAAATCTCAGTAAGTTGACAAGTGTGCCTCAACTCTCTTGGTAAGTATGAAAGATGGAATTCTTACTTTCTAAGATCACCTCTTCCTTCCCCTTCCCAGTTTTGCAAAAGATGAAATGAGCTATCAGGGCACATGCTGCTTAGCTATTTTTTTTTCACAATGCAGTTATTCAGATATTAATTGCCCAAACATGCATCCAGGCAACATTTCTCACTGAAGATTGATATAAATCATGACAAGTGATTTACAACATCCTATGTATCAAAATATCAGGTAAAAGGCATGTAAGAAAGCATGTAAGATGTACCAAGAACTAAAGCTAACTTAAGTTTAAAATGCTGTAGCATGAAAGACCTCCTTGGTGCTGTGTAAAAACCTGTTGTACCGTGTTTAAAAAAAAAAATCAAAACACAGAAGGCTTTAACGTAACAAATGGAATACAAACGCATACTGAGAGGACATACTACTCGCACATACACGGTGGGCATTCAGAATTATGGAAACCCAATGGAAAGAGGAAACAGGAAGGATCTCACTATTTCTCAGAATATTAAAAACAAAACAAAACCAAAACCACAAACACCATAACACCAAAACAACAATAACAAAAAAACCACCACCAAATAAAAAGCACACACAAAAAAATCCACCTCACTGGACCATAGATACCAGACCTTTCAAAAGTGCTTACCAATTCAGGCCAGAGACAATCCTACTTCATCAGAAAATACTTCATTACATCAGTATAATCACAGAATTTATATTTGATTCCATTAACAGAATATACATACATTTTTTCCAGGTATTTAGTTTCCTTAGTTTTTAAGTCAGATCTTTGCTATAACAGCAAAAGATTTTTTGCCATATTATGATCTTCCTTTTATTTATTGCAATAGGTCTTTGTTTTTCCTAATGTGTTTTCTCTAATGTGTTTTTCCTTTTTTATTTTTTTCATTTAAAATTATTACTTCATCCTCTTTGTCTTCCAATTTTCCACTTTCTAGTTGTTCTAGCCATGTTTTCCCAATGTCTCCATTTCACCTTCTAAATCCTGCTTTTGATCTCACTTCTTATCTGAGAGTAGGATGGCTTCACCCTTCTTTTTAGAACTCTAATTTCTAAATTCTGAAATTCTGATCTGTATTTCCTGTTCATCAACTATGGCCTTCCCAGATCCTCATGGTCATTTAACATCTCTCAAACTAAGTGGGCAATACAAAAGAGGGCACAAATTGAAGTTATCTTCCTAAAATCACTCTCACTTCTGACCAAATTGCAAGGAAGCAATCAGGGGATTATTCACATTCTTCCCCAAGACACAGAAACCAAAGAGTTAGAAGGAAAAAAAGAGACTGGCTGACCCCTGACGGGTTGGGTCAATGAAAGGTACTTTCATTAGGTGATTCGTGTCACAATGCAAGAGCCTTAAAGTTAAGCACCGAAGTTACATTAGTACATCACTAAATTACATTAGTAATCCTGGGCTCTCCACGCAGTCAGTGGAGAGCAAACCGACCCCTCCATGGGCTGAGCGAACTCTCCCAGCTCCTCTCGTGGAGGAGCCTGGCACAGGAGACTCTCCTCGGCCCAGACCAGCCACCCAACGTTTCAAACACCAACGTTGTGCAGAATGGGCCTCCTCACCGTTGGATTAAAAGTGGTTTAGGATTAAGCAAAAGGTAGGCAACTTTTCCTCCCCTTACAGTTTTGCACAGCACAGAGATGTTTTCAAACTACACGTGAGGCTTACTGAGCTGTGGTGTGCCCATCAGCCTCCCCCACCCCTACGCACATGTGCGCCTCCCTCCCCAAGACAAGCCCATTGCCATTTGGGCATGATCTGGTGCGATTACATTAAAACTGAGTAAAATATTGCTTCATTTCCAAGCTAAATCTGACTCTCTATCCATTAACATTTGAACCTCAGTATGAGAAATGCCTAATTTGCTGATACGAAATAAATACTGGATAAGGAGTTATGCAATTGCTTGTAAAAATAAAGAAGTGAGCATAAACAACTTGAATCTAGTGTAATCAGAAAAATGCTTCTTTTATTTGATGTGTCCAGCACATTTAGTCACCATTCAATTTTTGCCTCTTAAACTGTATTCTGAACTCTCTAACAAAACCAAACCTTTAAATCGGTAGTACAAAAATACAAGTTTTTAAACTGAGGAGAAAAAAAAATATATATATATAGCTTCTTACTGTAATTCTATATTTTGTTAACACACAATCACAACTCTACTAGGAATAAAGCACTTGTTACATTTTAGTCTGTACAATAAAACCATTTTTACCAACCTCAACATTAAGACAAGTATTATGAGTTACAAGAAGAATAAAATCATACAAAATATTGTGAAACTTCACTGTGTTTGGAGGCAAAAGTCTTCTGAATGCCACTCATGATCTCTTAGCAAACAAATATTTTAATTTATTTATTAATTGGGTCAGCAATCATGTTTTCTAGGAAAATAAAATGTTGAGAGTGACAAGATAACTTTACAGTATTTTCTGGAAGCAAAAAGGTGTGGGTAATTGGGTGAGACTTCTCTTTTTTTTTTTGACAAGAGTCATAAGTCCAATAAGAGAAAAAAAGCAAACAAAAAAAAGCTTAGCCCACAATACAGAGCAAAACTTTGTGTAAGATGGGTGGATATAGGAGACCAAGTTATTCCTAAGGAGATAAGTGACGGTTAATATGAAACAATCCAGATTCTGAGAGAAATTCCTTTCTAGGCCAGGCCACAAGACAAGAAAAATAAAGATGTGATTTCTGAAGCACTGGCAACACAAGACCTAACGCACCCAAGGCCACAAAAAGAATACAGGCTATGCCTGCTATCTTACCACTGGTGGTATCAGAACACTTTACGCTGAAAGAAAGACTGAGGAAACAAGAGACACTACAAAGAACAGACTCATGTGGCTATGCCGAACAGAAGACAGTCTTCACTGCACCCAGGCCCACACATGTTGTAGCCTCTGACATGCTCAGCAATACCTACCCATTCTCTTCTCCCTCTGTCAAGCAATGACATTGGGCTGCCTTGTGAAATCATACTTTAAAGAAATTGGAAAGTACCACTTGTGGAAATATCTCTTATGTGCCATCAACAGCCACAAGAGAAGAGAAAGTTACTAACTACAGGAGAGACCGGGAATCTGCCGCAACACTTCAAGAACTACTTGTTTGGAGAGCCAAGTACATGCTTTGCTATGGCTGCATGATTCTCATCTTTTTTTTTTTTTTTTAAATACAGTAATATATATATGTATACACACACATGCACACATGTATAGAGAGATATAAAAAGGTTATCATTCAACTCTGCTAGACCATTGTATGAGTATGAAAAAATCAGGTAATGCATGATCAGCCCTGCAAATTCCAAATTCATTGTAACACATTAATATTAGAGTAATACCATATTTTAAGTTGCATTATATAAAAATTCAATGCTATGTTTAAAGACAGTATGTCCTTGGCTCCCCAAACAAACAAAAAACCCACTGTAAGTTAAAAGGCCCATGAACAGGATCCGATTGCTACATTTCTTTATATGGCATTCCAGACCAAGAAGGAAGAACAAGTAGGATAAAAATCATGTTATTTCTCAAGCATCTCAAATTCCCAATAACCTGAGCTACACATGATTATTGTAAACCCACTCAGGATTTCAATATATGTTTTCCTTTCACAAGTCTTTGGCTCAGACACACATGCATCTAGCAACCAGCATCAACAATTTAAAACATTAGTGCCCTGCGGTTGGTTGCTTACTCTCGTCACAAAAAAGCTGGCACAAAAGAACTAACTGCTTACACAAAAACCTGATCAAGTACAAAAAGTTAAACTGACAAAATAAACTCTAAAAATGAAAACAGGTCTCACGTTAATAGCAAGATGAAGTATTGTATCGTTGATAAAGTGTCACCTAACCTGAATAAGGATTTACTTTTTCTGTACCTTTGATACAAAAAAAAAGTCCCTGTATTTAACTAAATCTAAACTTTTAAACCTGAGTGATTTTCTTAAAAATACAAGACATTCAGTATTATTATATATTACATTCTATCTGTATGATATTACACCTTAAAGATTGAAACAAACATGTAGCTGCAAGGAGTATGACAGGCTACACTAAAGAGATAATATGAAAAAAAAATTATGTTAGATAAAAATGAAAAACAAAACGGCTTCCATTTTAAAGGTAAGTTACTCTACGCTAAAAGTAAACATGGATTTATTTTTTTTTTCCAGATTCCAAGGTTTTCTTCTACATGTTGTACAAATACCAATAAACTTACCAACCAGAGAAAATATCCCAAGATTGTGCAGAGTCGTCAGAGATTCCATCCAGGAGAAAGGACAGCAGTTTAAAAATCAAATAACTACATTCACTACATTATGAAGTGAATACAAGGCAAGCTGACAGTATAGAATATGTATGTGTATATACATTTTCCAGAAATACAAGAAATTATGTCACACAACTCAAGTTATATCTTGATTGTCATGAACTGATACATCCTAGACAAACCAAAAGGTGGGTTGAAAGCCCTGTATTTGGACAGAGCTGGCAAAGAGCTGTGTGAAATATTTTTGTGCCTGTTGAAGAGTTCCATTGGATTTTGCTAGAACTAATCACAGTGCAGAAAGTTAAATATACCTAATTTTATACAGATTGGGCCTTTAAAATTTTGACTTTTTTTTTTTTTTGAAAAAGAAAAAATCCAATACACACCTTAATTTGACATCTATACAAAATCAATGTATTTGTGTATTGCCACCTAGATTCTACATTGCCACACAGGATGTGGGACTTGTTGCGCTCTTAAGAAAACGGTGTTTCCCAAATGACATTTAAAATTTAGACTACGTTTTGAAAACTCTATTTTTCTACTGCATAGTATTCTTACCTCTTCTTCCTTCAAATACATCATTGATTTCTCTTAACAACATTGACATGTCGCTCAGCTGAGACTCCCAGGCCTCACAGAACACCTCAAGATTTTCTTTTGCAATCTTGCTAGATGGATGTAATGCCAGTGTTTCCGCAGCAGAAATTATCTGGAGAGAGGACAAAACGTTTGCTATTGGAAGTCCTAGAACACAGTGCTGTACATGAATTCACGGGTGCCTTCACAGGCGAAACACAAAACTAAACTGCTAGTATTATGCCTTTGTAGTGTCTCCATCTGACACTTGCAGCCTCGGTGACCCTCCTGAGGTGCGCTCCCAGCTACCGCACGATGCAACCAGGCCGCTCCCTTGCTTCCCCCCGGGCTGCCCCGGCAGCGACCGCGCCTCGGCCCCACGGCAGGGGACGGCCCCGGCCG
>KL278884.1:1184-12890 GCA_000699545.1 Podiceps cristatus | reverse complement strand
CCAAAACATTCTATGATTCTATGAAATTCAGCTACTAATGCGAAGCAAGTTACACTAAACAGGTGCTATACAAGCAGTATATCAAATCACACAACACACACCACCAGAGAAAACTGGGGCCGAACAAAATCTAGCTTTAGATTTCACTGTTGCACGTCTGAACAGCCAAAACCTTCAGCACTCAAATGCTCCAAGACAGTACAGCCCATGCCATCAAAAAGAATTCAGTTAATTTTTTCCCATGGCTTTTCTTTGGCTTTTAGTCAAAATGGGGGCTACTCATCTTCAATAAACTCCCTACCATTTGTTCACAGTGACTGGAAAATTTCTCTAGCACTTTCTTTTCATTTCAAGACTTTTTATAGATTTCCAGACATGTCATAAACTGACATGTCACAAAATGAATCTTGTGAACAAAAGCACTCTCCCTGCCAAGTAAAGAAAAACTGACACTCTTCTATCTAACCTGCTTCACAACAAGCCAGAGCCCTCTCTTTTGGTCATGCAGGAGGAGACTTTATACAATGGACACAAAATAGAGGCACGTACACTGGTACTTGTCACGTACAAGGAAGCATGTCCAGTAACCCAACAGGGAAGAGTCCTTCTGCAAAGTTGCATCAGCCATTTGTGCCTTTGGGCTCCTTAGCGTCGTCAAGAGAGCGCCATCTTTGAGGTCTCAAGAGGTCTGAAGTGGCACAACAACCTCTAGCCTCTTGGGGACCCATCAGTAAAGCACAGCTCAGGCAACCCAGGCATCTCACCTGTAACACTGGAAAGCAAACCACGAGGCCATACCATAACCAGCCTCAGAACCACAGCTCATCATCTCCATCCTAGGCAACATATAAAATGAAGTGTGTCACTGAATGGTGTCAGAAGGGCACTCATTTCTGACCTCTCTTATCTCTGTGTGCGTGCATACATACTGTGTAAACATGTATGCCATATCAATATGACCATCTACTAAGACGACAGCACACTGCCTAAATGCACCATTTCTTCTACAGAAAAAGTGAGTTATGAATATTTTGCTCACTTCAAAAAAATTGTAAGTTGAGTCTAATGAAAAATGCAAAATAAATCACAATTAATTCAAATGTATAAAATATCTGTACCATATTTGACCATGTAAAACTAAAGGGTACTTCTACAAATAACTTGTTAGAATAGGATATAAACTACACTTGAACCAGAAATGGCAAAAACGGTATAAAAGAACGGCACATCTGATGTGACAGTCTGAAAAGACAACAAAGCCCTGTGTAAATGTCAGCCAAGGAATAAAAAAGTCTGCTGCTTACTCACCTTTTATATAGATACTACTCCTGCATATATCATCAGAACATATTTCATAATCCTGGCATTATGGTTTATAGAGACTGCAAAGAGAGAAAAAAAACAAAAAAAAAAAAACAAAACCAAACCAAACCAAAAAAAGCCACCAACTACCTACCGAGTTGAGGTAGGAATCTTTTGGCAGAGATCCCAAAACATCTCAACCAGAAAAAAGAAAAATCTAATGTTATTTGGAAAAAACGCAGAATTTCACTCAAACTATATTTGTATTGCCACTTTTTATTGTTGCGAGGGGGGAGAGAGAGATATATATGAAAAACATGCTTTCAAAAATATATTAACATATGCAAAATGAGATAATTACAAAAATATTTTTAAAAATAATTAAACCCCACTTATTTTAAGTCTAAAAATTGTTTGGACAAGCTGGCTATTATTTCACATTTGCTCTGTACAACACATTTTATGTCTTCTTTCAGTGAGATTCTGTTGTAATCTACTTTTACTTACATGGAATCACACATAAAACAGCATTGTTAAGACGTAAATATAGTAGATGTGAAAGAGTTAGAGGAATAAGAAAATGTATTGCAAGATCACTGTCACCTTTAGAAGCGAGTCATGCTTCTCATGCTTCTCTCAAGGAGAGCAGATAAACAGATACTGAACTCCAAGGGGAGCTGAAGGAGGAGTGAGTCATAAGCTTGCTATACAACTACAAAACTACCAACTCTAGAAGAGATCCCGTACTCTGAATTAGATCTTGGGCTATCAGCTATAAAGAGGTGCTCATGCACTGTAAACAAAATGAAAGGCAAATCCCACTTGCTTTGTTCAAACAGTCCCGTTTTAAAACACTGGGTTGCTAAAAGGTATAGGATGATTTGGTTTCCCTGTATGATTTTTATAGAATCATAGAATAGTTTGGGTTGGAAGGAACCTTTAAAGGCCATCTTGTCCAGATCCCTGGAGTGAGCAGGGACATCAGCTAGATCAGACTGCTCAGCACCCCATCCAGCCTGACCATGAATGTTCCCAGGGATGCGGCTTCTACCACCTCTCTGGGTAACCTGTGCCAGTTCTTCACCACCCTTTGTACATTTGCAAGATTTAATTTCCTTGGAGATGATTACTATATACAATGGAACGCAACTATGGAAAACCTACTGTGCGTAAGCTTCAGGTGTTCGGAATACATAACAAAAATGCCCCCAAATAAAAAAACAGTTTGGTTTTCCCAATAATGAACTCCTAATTCTCCACAATGGAGGCCATCCCTGTTCCAGCCAGTTTTGACTTACTCCATAACTTAAAAAAATATGTAATATATCATGTAAAAGTATTATTTATAATGATAAATATGAAATTTTAAAAAGGGATATTATTGGCTCTGCTTTTAAAGCAAGCCACTCACTTCATCTTGTTCTAAAGCCAGTGATCCTCTAGGAATGAACCTGGAGCTCCCTCAGTCCGTTGCAGCCAGCCCTTCCCGCCCAGGGAGGCTCACAGGGAACCAGACTGGCCCTTCAGACTGTAGCTCAACATGCCAGAGGTTCTTACCTGACAACTTCTGCCCCATTGGGCTCAGTGACTAAACCAGCAATGAACAAAAGACTTCATGTAACAACTGGAGTGTCTGGTATTTTGTGCCATGAATGGTTTTGTTTGTTTGTTTAATTAAACAAACTATTGCAAAAATCAATGTCATCCAAACATATTGAAGGCTTCATCATACTTGGTCACCGGACTGGAAGAAATCCAGAGTACAAGGTGCAAAATGGAATAATTTTAGCCACTCAGCATTTTTACTACTCTCAAGTTTTTGGTGTTGTCACTTTTTTTTTTTTTTTAAAAAAAAAAAAAAAAGTTGTTGGATATACTGCATCCAGTTGCTACAAACTAGCAGAGTAGAAAAAGCTAATGTACATCATACCAAGACTGTAGCTGCTAAGCGTTACTGGGAATGGAAAATTTCAGATGTTCAGCTTCTAAAAAGGTTGACTTGTGTCACCCAAATCTCTTTTTCACATGCTAGCTGTGAACTTCAGTGGCTCAAGTTAATGCCACAGCACTGCATATTTGGTAGAGCGTTGGTTATTCAATGAATTAAGAGCTCTTTCTGTCGCTCTCTTCTTGTTCTGAACTTTCCATGAAATGAGGATGTATATATTACCAGACATTATGCTCACCCCAATGTAAAGGATCCACTGACTAGTCCCTTTCCCTTTTCATTTTTACTCACAATGAAAAAATGAAAAAAAAACAACACGTATTTGAAGAAATTATCTATTATCTGCTCAGCTGTGTCGCATTATCACGTGAGACCAACAAGGTCGGAAAATTAATTTTTACTCCATTGCCAACTCAGTATTCTCCTGAAGCAAGCATGCACTAATCTTCCTTCACACCCATGTAACAGACAATTTTTTAAAGTATCAAATAATAAAAAAATGTAATTCCAGTGTACAGCCTTTCCTTTCAGTCCTTCTTTATGCATCAAATTGAAGGAGAAGAGACAACTCAAGTTCCCCCCTTTTCACACGCCACATTTAAAGAGGAAAGACAACTCATGCTAGCCCAGAAAATCACTAGTGCCAAGATGATGGCAGTGAACTTCATTACCCTCTTCAGCATTTCCCCCACACTTTGGGGAATAGGGAATGGAACATTAGTGTTACTGAAATAAAGGCTTGAAACTACATGTGAAGCCTAAGGGAGTCTTTTTCCCTTTTCAAATATACTCCATACAGCATGTGTTTGATGAATACTAATTAAGAACAGTAGAGGCATTTAATTTGCAGTAATGAACTTCAAAGGCAAGACCTGACTCCCTAGTCCTCAGTCAGAGTAGAGTCTTGTTAAGAGAAAAACTTCAGGGATCAGACTGGACTGATGAATTTCAGCATAATCAAAATACCTGCCTTTCTGTGCATGCATGTGTGTGCACACACACACATATATATACATACAATATATGCTAATCACATACACATATATATATGTAGCACATGCTAATCATACCTCCATGGGGTTTGAGGGGTTTTTTTGTTTGCTGTTTTGTTTGGGGGGGGTTTTGAGGGGGTTTTTGTTGTTGTTTGGTTGTATTTGTTTGTGTTTGGTGTTTTTGGGGGGTTTTTGAGGTTTTTTTTAAATAAAGAGTGCATCCAAAACTTGGTGTTATTACTGATGAAAATACTACTTACTGGCAAAAATTCTACAAATGCAACAAACTGAACCATACATTTGGCTGGGAAAAGGGAAATCAACAGGATAGGAAGCATCATGACCACCAGGTAATCCAACTTTCTCAGCAGCATGCTGTTCTGGAAGTCCATTAACACACAATTAGCAGATTTTCAGTAGGGCATTATAAAACCAAGACATAATGCAGAGTCATTATAAACATGAAGAGCTGGCATTAACCTGCCTGCTCTAGGTATGACAGATAGGGCAGCCCCCACCTCTGCAACTGGGACAAAGCAACTGAATCTCTGCTTGCAGAGATACAATCAACACTGTAATTGAGGAAAAACACAGAGGGGAGACGCTTGCTTCTCCTTTGGGCAATACAGTTTACCGCACCTATTATATGTCAATGACGCAGGTCTGGTGACTTCTTTCAATTTATTGCTTTTCCATAGATAAGGACTTAAAAATAAATGATACAAAAGGTCAAGTAAACCATTAAACATTAAGGTAAGTAATTTTTACTGAAGTGACAGTTATAATATATTGGCACTTTACAATCTCAAATGAAATGCGTCTTGAATTGGCCTTGTTAAGTAATGACCTTTCACCTCCTTCTCACGCTTCAGTTAATAGAAAATACTACTGATTAAGTGAACTACATGGTAACAGAGGGAGCCCTCCTATTTCTGCCTGCCTTCAGAAGTTTGCACTCGTAGTTGCACAGCAGTAGGAAAGCCGAGGTTTGTAACGTGGAGGTGTGGATTCCTTGCTCCCACCCTGTTGTTCAAACGACAGCCCAGTTTGTAGAAATCTGTTCATAGTGCAGAATACCATCACCTCCACATCCTGCACCCACCAGCAACAACACTGCCTTCTGCACATCTCTTCAGTTATTACAACAGCAATGAAAACAGCATTACAAATATGAAACAACACAAACACTGAGTTTTGCAACTGGAAAAATTGCAAAAAAATGAGTATTAAAAAAAATCTAGAGTGATGCAGGTACATTGTTCTTTCTAGCTGACACATCCAAGCAATAAGTTGCTGCTCTACACAGTGAAGCACTGATCTTACCACTCCTGTCAATGTTCTTCAACCACTTAACATCCTGCAGCCAACCTTCCCCTCCATTCTGCTGAAGAATTTTCCCCCTCAACTTTGTTATTCCTACAACTGCCAGCTGCACCAGTCCTTATTTGATCTGACTGCACATACACAGATCTAAAAATCTAAAATAACTCATATTGGAATCACTAATAAGAATGCTTTGGGGGAGTATCCACAGACATTTTCATCACCACAATACAGCAGATGTTAGTTCAAGTAAACATTCCATTTTCTACCCTCCTGAGATGACACTGAAATAGGGAAAAACAAAACAAAAAAAAAAAAGCAGTAACTGTAGGCTTATATACAGAGACGGAAAAATGCATACTGCAACACCAGATGCTGCAGTTGTGGCAATCCAGCTGTGTTCAGATTAGCAAGCTATAGAATAGTGGGTTTTTGCTAAATTAAAAAACCCACAAAAAGCCCCAGCCACAACCAGCAACAACACACCACCAAAAAACCCACCAAAAAAACCCCAGCAAGACAGTCTAGGATTGTTATTTTGTTGTTCAAGGCAAACATCAATTGAGATAATTTTCTCATGTATGCTTAATTAGAACACAGCAGACATTCCCTCCCTCCCCAAATATGGTGCAAAGTTCTCATTAGTATATTTTCCCCTAGCCCAACAACAAATACAATTATTCATAATAAGCACAGTCATTTGCTGGAGTGAATGGTATAACACTATGCAGGATGCATATTTGGGCAGAAAGCACCTCATACGGACACAGCAGTTGTTGGTACTGCCTTACAAGTAACTTGTTCTCTTTTACCTGAATTGAGAAGAATGAGCATGCTTACTGAGCTTTTACAGTTAGGAGATGCAGGCACAATTAAATTCTAACCAGCAGAAAGCAAGCAGTCTCTCCTATTAACTCTTCCCAAATTATATTATCTCAGTCTTCAGACTGAGGCTGTTCTGCCTCTCAGCCTTGCAGAAGCTTGGACAACTGCAGACTGTGTGAGTTCATGACTCAGCCCACAGACTTGAGGAATCACAAGGTATCTGGGGAGAGGGAAGAATGACAACTCTCTTCCCTTATTAGAAAATGCAAGAAGTCATTTATTTCGCACCAGCACTGTCAGCAGAAATCCCGAAGAAGATGCAAAGGCCTGTATCTTCCACAACTGAGAGGCTGCTACAACTTTTTCTGCTCTGACTTTTCATCTAAGGGCAGCCCCCTTTTATGAAGACCAAATAGTCTCTTCTTTCTCAAGCAGGGGCAGTAGTGCTTTGGGACCTCCTCTCCAGGTAACTGCAGCAACCTCACGGAGGAAAGACTACAGTCCCTAGCAGGAGAGTGACAGTCTTTAGGGACAGCTCATAATAACAGCACCCATCATCCTCCAAAGAACCTGCAGTTTGCTCCTGCGACTTCACAGCATTTTACACACCGAGCATTTTACCCACTAGTGGCAATGAGTTTTCCTCCACAAGCCTTTAGATCGGATTTTGATCAAAAGGTTTCTTATTCAACAGATTTTCTCTGAAAGCACAAAGAAAAGTAGTCACTAGAAATAGCTGGGCATTCTGCAATATAGAAATAGCTTCAAAATGGGACTTACATACACCATGCGTGCCAATGGCACAGCAGAGACAAATAACAATGGTACCATTAGCCTCCTGGCTGAAAAACAGAGAAATTAAACATCACAGTCATCGGAAAAATCTGGTAGAAATATCAGCATCATTTCTAATGAAAACCACCGATGGAAGAGGGCTGTAAGAGAGTTGTAAGTGTATACACAGAGTCTGGGTGCATCTTATATGTTGGATAACAAGCTCTTGGTTCTCACATATTACCTATGTAGAGTCTGATTAGTATTTTACCAATGACATACCAGTGTATTTATTACAGATGGTGACAACCTCACTATTTGTGAAAATAAATACTTATAAATCAAATATAATAAAACAGACTCCTCACACTGAAATGGCTGTTGTCATTTAGCCAACATACAGTTTGTTCTGAAGCAGAAGAGGGAACCAGGACAGTTCCATTACAGCAGCACACAATCCCGTTCAATAAATCCAATAGCCTACTGCCACCAAAAGGAAAACAGTGGAATTACTTCAGATGTAAAATAACTTTATTACCAGTGGAACTAATGCAGTAAATTAAAATTACCTACGGAGGAGAGAAATTTAGTATTTAAATTAGGATGAAGAGGTCTTTGAAAACCAAAAACGCTGGAGGTGAGAATTTGCAAAAGCTGATCTCCCTCAGTTTTTCAGTGTTTTGAAACCTTATGAGATGGGAGGCTGCGAAATATGAAGGCAGAGGGTAAAAAACAATTGACAGAAGAACATTGAAAGGGTACAGTTCTCTGGGGCCAGCCTTCCTAGGGATTTGTTCCACCTTCCAGGATATTCCACACAAGAAAAGAAATGAGTTTTTTAAAAAAGTAAAGGTAATAAGGTAACATGATTTTTCTACAAAATACATTTGGCATTTTAGGAAGAGGCCAGATGATTCATGCACACTGAGCAGATCTACAGGCAGGAAAGGAAAGAGCTGTATGAAGTGGATCATAACGACATATTTATAAACACAAATCCAGGACTACTCCATGCATAAACTAAGGAAAAGAAACATGTAAATGTCTATTGCTGCAGTAAATATGATACACTTTTGCAGCCCTTATTCATCCCCATACTTTTCACAGGTGCAATGCTTTGCACACAGGTGGAATGCAGGAGGGTACGGGTAAGTCCTTCACCTTGGTCATACCCAGCTCTAATATAAGCAAGCGGTTGATTTATGGTACAGATCTATGATTACTGCTTAGAAGACAGGAAGTACTACAGCAGTTAAGTTACAAGGGCAATGAATCTCTTTGCTTCTAACCATCAAGACAATGGGTGTCAGAGAAAAAAAAAAATCCTGAAGAGTCAGGAATGAGACATTATTCACCCCATCCAATTTAGGTGCTTGAATTCCCTATAAAGTCAACAGAAGACAGTATAATACATCTAATCTTCTCCATATTGACCATACAAAGGACCTAGGCTTCTAAATGAGGTATCTGAAAGTAAACAGTATGGATACCTTCCAAAATAATGTATTTTGTACGATAAGATATTATCATCAACGAAGACATAAAAGTTACCCGTCACCTCTGAATTTCAGATACAGATCACTGACACACATGGGAAATAGTTGCATACACAGGTACTCTGACTTTCTTTTGCTTTTCTGATGTTTGCTCCCTTTCCTCTGCCACCCAGAGGAGGAAGGAAAAAAATAAAACCACAAAAAAGGTAACACAAGCATTTCTGTTAACATTTTAATCATGCAGATTTTTCACAATGAATTAAATATCAAGACTGGAATTTGCTCAGAAACTCATGTGACAATTGACAAGGAAGGGACAACACAGATCTTCAGGTGGAGCTTGCTCCTTCAGGTGCTGGGGAAGACATCAGCATCCAAGACATCTCCAAAGACAAAGATGTTATAAGCACGGAGGAACACTTTTTAAGTCTGCTGTTATCAGCAAATACAATACAACACAAGAAACCACCACATTTAAATTCTCAGAGATACTAAAAGTATTCCAGGCACCCCTCTGAAGTACGAAAGTATGTGTTTTGCAGTTCTCAGCTGCTTAAAGGTTTACTTAAGCAACTTAACAGGGCCCAGACCACTTTCCCCTCACCCTCCCCCGCTGCATCATTCAAACAAAAGGAAACAGCTCACAACATATCTCTGTTTGATGGCTTCAGAGCAGTCAGTTTATGCAAGAGGCAGAGATTTGTAGGCTAGCTGTGAGAACTGAGAAGGAGGTATCACAAATAAAGCTAGAACAATGGATTTGTCCACTAGGTTGATGGAGGGAGAGGAAATCTTAAGCATTTCTGCTTCCAAAGCACAACTCTAATAACAACCTTTCTCCCCCGTACTGGCAGGTGTGAAAGAGAGGGCCCTCAAAATGACCAGAAAGCCAAAGGATTTTTCAGGATCTCTGTTCTAGAGCATCTGAAAAGTATCCACAGGATTTGGATGTTACTTCCTTTAAGTCACCCCCTAGAAATAAGCATCCCAAAATCCATGCATACTCAAAATGAAGTTCTGCCTGTCCTAAGTAGTTTGTGTATTTCTTAGTTCAAAACTTCAACTTTAACATGTACTGAGCTGCATAAACTTTGATTATTTCCCAGGAATTTCATCCATAAGGAGACAAGCAGAGTGGTGGCCATGAAGACCAGGAGACACACCTGATAACAGTGAAATGCTAATTTACAAGGGAAAGTTTGACCTCTGAGACCACTGTTGTTACTAGATTTGGTTCTTAAAGTAGCACATGGGGAATGCGATATTCTGTCCCCAAAATATTGTCATCCTCCTAGCTATATGCCAATGTTACATCAATGGGTAAATATCCAATAATTTTAATCATCTGTGTTTCCTGGGGCCTGAATTACTGTCATCTCCGGAATATGACAACTCAACAATGCTTGAAGAAGAGCTGTCTTTGAGAGGGAAAGAAAAAAAAAAAACAACAAAAAAAAAAAAAAAAAAAAAAAAAACACACCAACACACAAGACAGACAAAACCAGACAGTTTTAAGTCCTGCAAGCACCAGCTTTTATGACTGAGCTGATAATACTCATTCCAGGGTTTTCAGGGCATCATCTGAATTTGATCATTAAAGAAATAACAGACTCTTCATAAAAACAAAAAGTGCCAGTATCCTCACCAAATTCCAAGTCTATGAACTACATCTGCCTACCTAAGTTTCTCTAGCTACTTCCTCTGGATGTGGCACTGACTTTTCTTCTGTCCTCAAATACATCATATTGGCTGAGCAGCTGTCACATTTCAGTGATGGCTAAAGAGCTATTTCTGCAAACAGAAAAAAAACAAAGCTTTTATAGAGTTTAGAGAATATTCACATAAAGTTATCATTTACTTGAAGTTACTATACTGCAGTACTCATGGAAGTAAGTAGAAAAATACTACTTATGACTGCCAGTTATCTGTCACATCTCTCAGAGGTAAGTCAAGAGCACCTCAGAGAAAAAAGCACCAAGTAAAACAAGTCAGGCGGGGAGAATATAACCATCAGGTCTGAGAAATTACTACCAGAACAGGGGAGAATGGGCATCGCAGTAAGATCTGGCTTATGAAGACTTAGAGACGAAACTAATTTCAAAAATAAAACTGAAAACTGAATCAATAATTGAACAGGAATATACAGCAAAATCTAGAAATATCAGCCAAAATACAGAGTCAGGGAAAAAAAAAATGTAAGGAGTTTCTTTTAGAAAAAGAATATAATACAACAGAAAGTCCTTTTTTTCTTTTTTCCGCCCCCTTCCCCCAGCGATACTGAGACTGTCAGGTAGAATTTCAAACCTTGAGGTTTTTAGCTATGGATTCAGACACTGATCCTCACTCTGCTTTGGTTCCTGAGTGCTGGTAACACAAGTCACCATCACCTCATGAGACAGAGCAGAGAACAGGCAGTGTATCCAATTCTGAGAAACTCTAGTTCACTGCTCAGTATATCAACAGCCACTGATTGCAGTTTACTTCAGTATGCCAGCAAAATAGCCTGCAACTGATGAAAGAAGACATCTCACTTCCCGCTCCTGGCTATGCAGTCCCAACTGTCTCCTTTAATCATCCTGATGCCCATCACATCTTTTCAATGAGACACTTTAAACTCTGGAACTTTGCAGTAATTCTCTTTTTCTTCCTCCCTTTGAGTTATTCAATAAACTGACAGAAAACTGTCAGCTGACAGAGTGGTCCAAAAAGCACCGTAGTTGTCAAAAGGTAAGAAGTAGTAGTAGATGGTGCAAGAGGAACAAGACATAACACACACACACCGCCCCCCAGCTCTTTGGCAATAATGTACTTCCCAACCGGCATACTGCATCTTGCCAAACACGTGGTGAACCTGCCTGTTCACCAAGGTGGTTGTCTTCAGGCACGAGAGACAATAAAGAAATATCAAACTGAAGAGGTAAGTTTCACACATGCAGTTCCTTACCTGATCCACAAAGAGGAAGGCTGCTGCTAACCACGCTGTGGGCGCAGTAGTTATGAGAGATTCTCTGCCGAACCTGGCGACACTGCACCTAATGATTTGGGT
>KL278882.1:0-15365 GCA_000699545.1 Podiceps cristatus | reverse complement strand
GGCCCTGGACACGCTCCAGCCCCGCTATGTCGGGAGGGCCCCAACCTGAACCCAGCCCCCGAGCTGCAGCCTCAGCAGTGCCCAGTACAGGGGGACGATCCCTTCCCTGCTCCTGCTGGCCACACTATTGCTGCTGTTTGCCTTCGGCTGCTCAGGTGTTCCTCGCTGCATTCCTCCTCTCCTCTGGGTCGAAGCAAATCTTCATCCAGCCACCCGGAGGATTCTCCTGCCAGCAGCTTCTGTGCTGAGCAGTAGAACAAAAAGGATCAAATCCCTCTGAGGTCAAGGGGAGTTTCACCACTGCTGGCGTGTGGCTTGGACTTCACGCACGGGGTGCTTGTTCCTGGTCTGGGATTCAGTAGCTCTCGAAGGGGCAGAAACAGCCTCACTAGGGGAAGATGATTTTCACAGTACATAAAACATACCGAAAATCCCTGCTATCGTCTAGATAGACAAGAGACAGAATTACCTGTACAATTCTACCTAATGCTTTTCAAAGCTCCAGGATTTCCCTAAAAAAAAAAATAAAAGCTCTTATTTTACATCTTTATAGGTGAGGTCCATTTGTACAGCCCAAGGTCACACAGAGGGCTGGCGACAGATTCCCCTAGTGAGCAAGGTCCCATCCCATCAGCAAAGCCTTTTTTCTGAGCAATGAGCTACAAGACAGAGCAAGGCACCTACGAGGGGAACGGTGCCCGGAGCTCCTCGCTGTGCGGGAGACGGCAAACAGCAGCCAGGTCCGGTGCGCGAGGAGCTGGGGCTGAACTGCATCCGAGGGGCATCTGGCCAGCCCCGGACACGTCTTCTCACCCCAGCTCTCGGCAGCCCCTTTCCAGCTCTCACTGCTGTCGGGCACAGCTTTTAACCAGGTTCTGGGTAGGAGAAGCTACTTCTGTCTAACTTTACTGAAGTAAATTCCAGGTTTCAGCACACTGTTAACCACAGTCTAATAAGGCGAATTTTTTATGCTGTTTAGCTCAACCCAAGTTGAGTTGGATAGACCAGAGGCAGAATCGCTTTGCTTAGCAATTTCTCCCCCCTGTTTAAAGACAATAAAAACAAGGGTTGCCTGGCAACCCCTGGAGAGGAGTTACCTGGCAGGACAATGGAGCAAATGCTCCTTTTATTTTGCATGAAGCAATGCTCTTAAATAATTGCTACTTGCAGTTTCTGTATTTGTGTGAGCTCCATTTACTCAGCTCCTCTTTAGCTTAGCTCTGTCTTTATGCAGGGCATCACCAAGAGGTTTTTTTTTTTTTTTTTTTTTCTTTTTTTGGTGCAGGTCTCTGGCACTTTTTCTACCCAAGAACATATTAGAATATCAGGATATTTATAGTGTTTGTGTAACTATAAATCATTATTAGAGTGATAGTCTGTGGGCAAACCAAGCAAAATAGGGTTCAAAACAGACACTCCCTCAACTAAATGGCTTTGAATAACCAATCCACAGCCTTCAGGTCAGTAGAATTCAGTTTCATGGGAAGTCAAACACAAAGAGCAGCCACCCTTCACAAACAGAGGTGGCACGGGACTCCAAACTTCTGGCCAGGCCGCGGAGGCAGACGCAGTGAGCTCGGCGGCGAAGGGGGACAGTTTCTGGCAGAAGTTGAGCCTCTCTGCCGTTTCCCCGAGACGCAAAGGGCCCAGCACCCAGCTCTGCGTGGAGGCAACGTCCGCACCGAAGCTTATGGCGAGTCTCACTTACAGCCTTCCCTTCCAAACGCCTAACGGGGAATTGAAACCCACTTTTCGCATCTGATCTTAAAAATTCCAAGCTTTGTTGTTTGTTCAATTATTCTTTGATCGTGTCATCCACCGGCTTCCTATCTTTGGCTCACCCAACGGGGGATCTTTCCCTCTCGGTCACCACCGGCCTGGCACACACTGAGCTAGAAGTAGTTCTGTACTCGAAGAAGTAACTCTCTTGCTCTTGCCTGAAAAAGGAAAGCTTTGCCGGCTGAGCCTCCGTGGATACAGAGCGAATAGAGATCTGAAGGTGGGACCTTCCACCTGCGCATTGGATTTGTAGCTGCGGAGTCCGTTGTTGAGGAAACATTACCAAGGAAGCCTAGAGGGTTTTTCCCTGTGAAGGGAAGAGGCCCGGGCTGCGTTACCAGCACAGCCAGAAGGCTTTATCTGAGGAAAGCGAACCACAGCCTGGCCAAGGCTGAAGTGTCTTCTAAGTCAGAGGTTTCAGCAAATACTGTCCCTTCAAAGCCTCTGGCCGGCGAGATAACCTCTCTCCAAGCAGAAGGAATTAGTGTGAACGCCAGTGAGATCACAGAGGAGTAACCTGAGAGATGTTCTGAAGGGCGAGAGCCACGTTCCAGTCTTCGGATGCTTAGAAAACAGAAGTTATAACTCACGTTAAGAACTGAGGCTTGTCCATGCATGTACGGACACAAAACCGAGGTGCTTTTTTTTTAGGTAAACTTAAGCTCCTTGTCTTCTGTTTGCTCAGCCTGATACACAGATTTCTGCGTTTTGTAATCTTTCTAACCATGAGAACTAGATTTTTTTCTGTTTTCTTAAAGTGAAAACTTAAGATTCTCTCTGTTTCTTACCCAGTTGGACTGCAGGGTGGAAACAAATTCTAAACATTGTATCCTCTGTGATACAGCCACAAGTGCTGGTAGCTGGGGGGAGACAAAGCAAAAAAGACTGGTCTCTGTGCTACGAGCACAGCAAAACTACTATGCCCAGGTTTCAGCTGGAGGAACTCGTCAGGTCAGAGGTGGTATTTCCTGACAGGGCCTTAGAGTACGTCTGGATTCAAGGACGGGCAGAACGCAGGCCCACACCACTTCTCCAGCCTCCTGAAACATGCACTGGATCAAACACGAACGGTATCGAGAAAAGAGCAGCTGCTCCTCCGGTAAATAGAGAAATGGCGTCTGGGCAGGATTACACATCATTTGTTCTCTATCCAGCTCCCCTTACTAGGAAAAGGAGTAGAAATTAAGGAACTAGAATGTTCTGAAAGCAAGCTCTTTACCGAAGAATTGACAAGTTCCCCGCGGGCTCACGTGCGGGACTGACGATTTCCTAAGTCACAGTCAGGGTACAGACTGTCTCCTCGTATCCTCTGACACCAACCCCCCCAGTTCTGCCAGGCACCAGTGGCTTCCGACTGCTACCCCATCAGGTGGCCCCGAGGTGAAGGATGATTTTCTACCAACACAAAACACAGCCCTGCTCCTTTCAGCTCCGTAGGAAACACGGGGAAAAGCAACTGACAATCAGATGTAGAGAGACGAAACGTAGGGCTGTAGGAGGGCACGAAGCATACGTGAGGAACACCAAAATGCCTTGACACAGTATTTCTTCACATTTTCTCTGAAAATGTGCCGGTTTCTTGTCTTCCAGGCTCTTTTACACTGTGTGGCCCTATCACATCCACTTGCACCTACCGCAGGAACTGTGCCTACAAAAGATTAAGTGAACAAAAGCAAACTGGTGCCAAGAAAAAGAGAATATAATCTGTCACCTCCATTAGTGGGACTTCTGGCTCGCTGCTCGTTAGCAGCGAGCACTTCCCAGTTGTCAGCCCACCACAGGGAGCCATTGGGACATCAAAACCGCCGCAGATGTTCGTCCACTTCGCAGCATTTTCACCCCCCAAGCAGCGACACGTAGCCCCTCTCTCTCTTCCGTGAGTCAGGCGGCAAGACTCAGGAACCGCAGCGTGTCACCTCCCCGAGCTCAGCCACGCCGTCACCGCGCAGCCTGCTCCTTACCGAGCAGGCGACGGCCCAGGCCATCGCTGTTCCTGAAGTTCAGCTGCTCTCTGCCAGCTTTAAGTTGGCGAAACACACGTTCCACCCCGCAGCCTCTCGCGGAGCGGTGGGCGTTACATTTGGTATCAGCAAGAGAGGTGCTGAACTCACAGAACACCCCGAATTCCTGACTTCACAGAAATAGGGCCTAATTCAAAGGTTTGGAAGTTGACCCCTGCAAAGAGCTTAAACTGGAACTCGGGAACGACCGCTCCGGGATGCCGAGCCAGTTGTCCTCAGAGTGCAGCGTGACAGTTACTACAGTTCTTAGCCCTCAGCACAGGAAATGCTGAAAACGTACTTTCTTGTGAATTCCCCTCGCGTTACAAAATACCCGGGATAACTCCTCAGTCTCAGAGCTCCAGAAAAAGCCAACCACCACGTCTGCCTGCCCCGCAGCTGCGCACAGCAGCGCGGCGAGGACGCGCACCCCTCCGAGGACGCGCACCCCTCCGTTCGAGGGAGGCGCAGCGGCTCCTCCCCGCTGAGTCAGCCCCCGCGTTTTAACAGTTCCCTTTAACGCTTCCTCTAGCGACTCCAGCGCCTTCTCCCCAACCCGCCTCGCTGCCAAGGCGCCGTGCAGAGAGCTGGGTTGGGCTTTCCGCTGGTAAAGGTTGTTCGCTCCGAGAACAGGACGTCTTTTAACCCTGGGATGTAATCCCTTTTGTTTCGGAACCAAACCACTTTAAAGATATACACGCTTTCTCCCTTGGTTTTTCCTCGCCAGATTTTAACAAGCGTCCTAGAAACTAGATCACTATTTATTCAACACCGTACATAAGCCCAGTAGTTTATAGAACACAGATGCTGATTTTTATACCTGGTTCCACTGTGTTTGTGTGGAAAAGCAACACAGCCTGGCTCTTACCTTCCTCTGGGCCACGCTCCCTGTCCCGGAGCGTGGTCACGTCCGTAGCCAGCAGAACTGAGACATAATGGAGGTAACTCCTCCTAAAGTCCTTCTGGAAGAGGCTGCGGCTGTGAAACCTGCCTCCCCGCAGGCTGCTCTCCTGGGGAAGGGACAAGAGGCAATTCCGGAAGCACTCGGAGCAGAAGGAAGTAATTAAACAGGGAAACACTGGCCGCCTTAATTTAGAACTGGAATTAGTAAACAGAGATTTGAGGCTGACCTGCTCCAGGTACCACCCAGGTAGTAAGAATTAGAAAGATGTAAAATGGGAACTCTCTGGAGAACACTTCCTCCAGGTTGGTCACGTCTGAACAGATCGCAGCCACTTTTCCTATGGCATTACACCTGAGCCATCTGAGTTCCGCTCCACTATTTAGCACACCCAGCATGAAATAATTAGTTGCCATCTGGGTGTAAAGGTCAAGCGACAGCAGAGCTCGCTGGCTCAGAACCATTCGCTCCCATTCCACAGCCCTGCTCTGCTGAAGCTCCCCGGCGCCTTCCCTGTCCCCGCGGCCTCTCTCAATTGATAGTCTTTTCTCCGCTGGGACCTGCACATAACCACGGCGAAGAACTCCGAACCAGGCACCGCTGCTGCAAGGTGGCCAGGAAGCAATTAGCCTTCCACCTGCGCAGGAAAGAGGGGCACCCCCTGAAACCACCCAGCAACGGCGCCCCTAGAACAGGCAACCGTGCTGGGTCAGGCAGCAGCCCCCGCTATGGAAGAGAACGTCGGAGGGAGCTGGGGGGGGAAGCACGGCTTCGTTCTGACTGCGGCTGGGACGGGGCACCTGCCGTGGGTCGAGGCACCGCGGAAGGGACGGACAGCCAGCCTCGGCGAGTCTTGCATCTACTGCAACTCGGACCTCATCGTTCAGCACCAAATTTCCTTCCTTATGTGTAGGCACAGTGGTACAGCTCGTAAGAAACTACTATCAAGTAAACTTAATAGAAAATCAAATACTTTAATGAAATTAGGGAGCATGAGAGTAACAGCTCAGATATACCACTAGAACTGATACTACTGGGCTGTGGGGGTTCTGCTATTTTTTTGGTTTTTTAAATGCTCTGTTCTTCAACAAGCATGCAGATTGACAAACTACTAATTCTTCAGTGTCAAAGATCCTGAGTAAAGAATTCCAAACCACTTGAAATGAATATATAGGAAACGTCTTACGAGCTGGTGGCCTGCACACAGCATTGCACAGATAAAAATATACTACTCTCAATACACAGAGCTAAATACTTTCACATTTATCAGAATTTTCTACACAAGTCTTTTGATAGAATTCAAGTTTTGAATTTTCTGTAAATATCTTCCACCTGTATTAAACAAATGCTTATTTACATTGTGGGTAAAGTGTAAAGGCTAGTAAGGCCATATTCCCATACTGTACTGTAACACTGCAAAATATATATACACGTATTTAACCTAATATAGGCAACAGGTCTAAAAAAGTCACCTTACATTTGTACAACATAATTGGGTCAGTATGAAAAGACAGCGTTGTTAGCACCACGCCACTCCAATGGGGTTTTGTTTGTTTGTTTTTAATGAACTGGCTAGAGCCTTCCAGCTCCGCGGGGAGGGGCCGCGCAGCGGGGGCCCCGCGTGCAGAATTGGAAGTCCCAGGTAACACTCCACAGCACTACGGTACGGAAATGACGAAAGAGCGGGCACGGGAGCAGCCGGAGCCGAGCTCCGCGGCATCACCCGGGGCCAGCCCAGCGGAACAGTCACCAAGAGGCTGATCACAAAGTCTTTCACGTCATCCTGTCTCGTTAGTGTCTTTCCTTTGGACTCTCGACAGGGAGCACAGAATTGCCGGCAGAACGGACACGACTCAAACTGGGTGGTTTACAAGCCAGGTTAACCCTACGCTGCAAAGACCAAACGGGGAAGAGCCCCACTGCTTAAATTCCAAAGGAAAGAAAGAACCTTTTGCCTTGCTCATCGCCTATGCCTGCTGTGGCCAGGATGGTCTCGGTCATAGCGATGACTTGCTCGCTCATAGGAGCGCGAACGCTCATGCCTGTGATTTCTATAGTAGTGACTCTTCTTCTTGTACTTCCCCGAGTGGTCAGAGCGCTCCCGGGATCGGCTCCTGGAACGTGACGAACTCCTGCTGCGCGATTTCCGTGGTTTGTGTGTCGAGTATTTGTAGTCTTTTGATTTCTTGTAACTTCTCACCTTGGAACCTTTGTAGCTAGAACTGTGGTTGAACTGTCTTGGAGGAGAGTCACTGCGGCTCCTAGAACGGCTGTGGGATTTGGAACCACTTGATGTGGAGTAGCTTTCACTTTTCCTATGGAAAGGGAAAAAGGAGAGATGGCACATGATTTTCTTAGTATTAAATAGAATTACTCTACATTACTCTTTGGGCCTAAACGTAGTCATAATACATACACACACACTCTTAAGTACCATGCAGACAAATGCTTCCCGCTGATAGGGCCGAGGTGCGCAAGCACCGTTTGAGACCAGGCTCTTGATTCTGTATTTGATTGTTCCGTATCCCACAAAAACTGATCTCGTGTCCCAGACTTGATCACATCTGGTTACTGTGGAAATACTCATTTTTCAGAAATGCTTATCTGGAGTACAGCAGCCATGCCTCAGCTCTAGAATTTTTTCCTTCACTACTTAGAACACGCAGAACAGCTGGGAGTAACGCCAGGTTTAAAGTGTCGACAACAATAAGAGAAGAGTTAAAACTTCTCCTGCTCCAGTTATAGTAATTCTGTCACCAAAATGCCCAAGTCTGGAGCTGATGTTCCTTCCTGCCTCTTTCATTTCCCCCCTCTGGCTATCACAGTGACATACTGAACTTCCAGGTCAAAGGCAGCACAGAAAGCAGATTTTAAAGTTGTTTCATTACATTCAGAGAGTTACAAAAATGCAAGTTTGAATTCAACACTAAAGGATTTTAATCAGCAGATTTCAGATTTGGTCTTTTCCACATACACGACGACAAAAAGCCAAGCTTTTATCAGTACACACCCAAACCCGACGGGATACAGACGTCTGAACAAGAAGTCAGACCTACATTGACTGAGGGGCACCAATCTCTACTGCTCTCAGCTGCACACAAACCAGGACCATTTTGTATTTCATAAATTAAGGCTTTGCAGGAGTAACAGCGAATGAGACCGAGGCTGGAGTTAAGAGTTTAACTCCTCCAGTACAGTTCAGTAAAAACCGTAACTCATTAAAGGCTGTAGCCACAAACACCTGAAGTTAAATATAAAAACCCAAACCAAGCCCGGCTGCTTGGCGGGCCGCAGGTCACCACTCAAGAGGCCAACATTCGAAAACATCCCAATTTGCTTACACTCCCCTTGCAGTTCACCTGGCACAGGTACGACAGGGTCAGACCCTGCACTCCCTTGCCCCGTGAGCCAAGGCAGTACAAGTCTCAGCCACATGCTTCGGGAGTTGCAGCCAGCAGCCACGTTATTTCACGGCCTCTCTTGCTGAGAGGCCGCCAAAGCTCGCTCTGCAATATCGCAGCCTGGGAGTTTCTCACAGCACGCCCCGCTCTGACAGCCGTACACACCTGTGCTTAGGGGACGCAGACCTGGATGGTGATCTCGAGTAACTTTGGTCTCGACTTCCACTTCGACTTCTGCTTTCTCTTCCTTTCTGAACGCTGCAAGAGACAACAAACAGTACGTTATTTTGCTTAAAGCAGTAATGTGAAAAGAGAAGCTCCTTCATTGTAAAGTCTTACCCATTTACTGGGCTATTTGAACTCATTCTTTTTGCTCCCTCTGTTTTCCTTTTAGCATTCTTCATTGCCTGAACAGGTAGTGGTGAAGGTTTGTTTCCCTTAACCTCTTTTGGAGACTCTAGAAAAACAAGCCTTTGTTACCTTATTTTGAAAGCATAGGTAGTGACTGAAAAAAGGTCTGAAGCCTCCCCTCGTTTCATCATCTGTGATGACCTGTACTGTATATGCGTAGTTTGTGTGTACGCGCACACAACTACCCACAAAAATTAGATCTGAAGATGTTCACAGAAGGCAGAAGTTAACCCAAAACATTTCTGCCAAAATACGAGGTAACAGCAGGGAGTGAACTGCAATAGTAACACGCTGCTTTCAAAGCCATTTCGAGAAGGCAGAACAGCAACTTCCTTTTCTTGCCAATTATTCAGTATCTTTTTAAAGGTAAACTGAGGAAGAAGAGGGTAAATGTTATCTTCTAGGCAAGCCACGCACTAGACTGGAAACTTTAGATTAAGTATGCAGAGAAATATTCCCCACCTGTCACCCAAAACCACTGCTCCTGCTAGGGTTCCTAATCATACCTACGCTTTAGTATAACATGCCAATTGCAAGTATTTGATCAAGTTTATTGCCAAAACCACATAAAAGCAAGTCCCTGTACTATATAAATTTAAACTAGCCTTAATTTTAGACTAATTTAAATTCTAGGCTTTATCTGTTTCAAGAAAATACAAAGTTAAACACTATTCAAACTCTGGCATTTAAATGGTTCCTAGAAGCCAGCTTAAAAAAGAAACAACCACCTAACAAAAAACCACAACAAACCCCCCCACAAAACCACAAACCACACTGTGTATGCACCCAAAAGAGTAAATATACATTTAGGATGAAAAAAAGAGTCATTAAAACCAAGTTATCCACTACTTGCCATTTTTCGGTACAGGGGAAAATCCTGACGTGTTATCCAAGCTTGGGGCTCCCTCAGGTACTAGACCTTTAGCTTGCGCTTTCGCCTCTTCGATAGCGAGCTTCTTCTTTTCAATTTTACTTTCCAGATCGGATAAGTCAACCTGCAAACACAGGAGCAGCGCTTACGACAAAACAGTCAACTAGACTTTCTGCTTACTCACTTACGGGAGGGGTCCAGAAAAAAAAAATTCTAAAGAGACCCAGACACTGTGACTGCTATCCCGTTCCACTTAATGTACCAGGCTTGCAGCTGGTTTCTGACGGGATAAGGTTTTCCAACTCGAATCAGGAGCCTTTAATGAAGGCTCACAATATGAAAAAGCAGCAAACCTTTTTCCGAGTATAGAGTTGCAAAATTTTTATGCAGATTTCTTGAATCTCTTCCTCTGTTGCTCCAAAGAGTAAAAACCAGTGAGGACGATTAGGAAGTGGAATCTAAAAGGGAGGAGAAGACACGCTCAGTTTTCTGCTTCTATTAAAAGACCTAACAGCCTTGAACCGAACGAACTGTACGCATACATACCTCCAACGTCCTAGCTGCAAGGTAAATACACGCACAGGCAATGCTTTCGGGCTGGAATCTTACAAAGACATCTGTTCTCAGGCTGTCGTTCATGTAATTCCTGAAAGACAGGATATCAGAAAAGTTGTAGTTGTTAGGTGTCTTGGGGGTTTTTGTTTTTACTTCTACAAGGACTATTTCTTTCTGCATCCAGTTACTAGACTTCAACATTATACTCCTGTAAATCTAAAGAAAAGTTGATTTTACTAAAAAAAAAAAATAAAAGAAAAAAAAAAATCCCTCAAGGGGAGGGATGTGTGACAGAAATTAAGTTTGACTGACTGAGTGGTTGGCTGGCTGCTGAAAATTCAGTTGTGAGAAGAGAACCAATTTTAACTTTACTTTTCCTTCTGGATCTCTACTGGCCTGCTCTCATGCAATAGGCAAGTTATGTTTGTCAAGACAACATACAATATGATCTGAAGTACTCAGTAACAGACTTTTAGGGTCACATGTTTCTTTGCAATAGGGCTGAGCCCAGAGGGTTTCCCGAAAGCCACAGCTCCTGTAGTAGTTGTCCCATGAAAACGCAGTCCACTTCAGCATGTGTCAGCTTCCGCCGGAGACTTAAGGGGTCCCTTTTCCTTCAGAAGCATTATTTTCCATCCAGAACAGAATTCTTTTTGATGCAAAAAGCAGCCATAGAAGAAATCGGGGTGTTTGGGAACATCAATTCAGGAGAATAGTCAGTATTCAGGTAGATCTCCTCTGGCCCATGAAATACGGTTTCCAAATTGTCCCATTTCAGTAAGGTTGCTTAAAATGAATATTCACAGAATGAGAAAACTGTAAAATATCGCATATATTCCAGTCAGTACAGTTAAGCATTATTCTTCTAAATCTTAAATACACAAAGTAACTTCTTCTGAACCTCAGCTGATGTGCTTAAAAAGATCTAGATTTCTGAGCACGCATGTCAAGCAAAGTATCAAATGGGGAAAAGCTAGAACCAGACACGACAGAGTCCTCAAAATAACACACTTTCTGAAAGCAGTAACTAACCATGCAGGTACCCAGTATACAAGGATTCACTAAGCCCCCAGACACCCAAACCAGAGACCACAGTCCAGACACTTGTAACCAGTTTACGCAGGACAGACAAAAGGAACTTGAATCCCAAGGGCATCAAACTCCCACCTGCCCCAGTTGTCTTACACTGTTGTTTACGTGAAGAGCAACTGCTACCCCAGAGAAGCAATGCTGAACAGAATCTTTCCGGGAGAAAGGAACTTCAAAACCTACTTTTCTCACCCCACTACAAAGAGAGCACAAACCTTTTGGCAAAAGAAGCGATAAAGAAAAGTGGTGCTTCAAACATCTGGAAGTCACACAGGCTTTTTCTAATTTGCCAAACTGAAAAATACGCCTGCTTCCAAGTTTGGCCTCTGCATATTTTCCCTGTGGGCTCAGAATCAGACACATGAGGAAATGAATCCTTGTCACAATATTTTAAGAAAAAGGTAATGTTGTAAAAACACACACTTCAAAAATAAAATTATACTGGATATCCACTAGTTTTCAGGTACTGGAAGCAAGCAGCATCAGCGAAGAAATATGTTATTTTAACATCTGAAGCATTTCTCAATTGGGGTACTTTCATCCCTCCTCCTCACCTACCCCTCCTTTCATAACAAGTAGAAAACTGGTAAGAGTAGTCCGTAACTCACATTCGAGTGCTTTATGCAATGGTACTGGGAAATCTGGCAGTGGGAAGTTTCTCCAAGTCCTAAGTATTACATTTGACTCCAAGCTTCACACATCTACTCAGATGTTCTCTAACTAGTTTACAAATGGAAATTAGATTTCAGGTTGAGTTCATTAGTTCCTTTAAGACTCAAATCCCACCTTGATTTGCTTTATCATTTAAAAATACGTAATTTTAACAGTTAGAAAAATATAACATTAAAAATCTTTCAGAACTTCACCAAACAGGTTATAAAATAAACAACAGTCAAAATACACAATCAAAATCAAAGTCAGAAAGTATAAGCACAAGAAGCAGTTGGCCAGTTACTATACTATCACGTGTATACCACCTGTCTAGAGTCAGCCTTCGCTTTGTAGAGCCTGCTTTGGTTTGACTGAAGACCGCAGCTATCCCTGCACCATAGCGCTTGGGCAGCAGAGGAGAAGTCTTAGTCACTTACCCTCAGAGGCTACCCTTTGATTAAAAGAGTACAGAAAAGAAAAGTCAAAACTGGTTCTCTACACATGGGTCACAGTACCAGACAGTTCAGTCAGCAGAAATATGATCGTTGGATAACTAAAGGTTTTTAAACCACAGTATCGTTAAAAAGCGTTATTGTTTAAAAGCACTGTCTATTTATTAAGTCCTGGCATTTTACATAAGCTTCCCATCCCCACGCAAATCTTTACTATAATGACAACGACAAGGCAGAGGACATTTCCTGGCAAATGTGGAAACATTGAGTTTATCCAGTCTTAGAAGGTGACATCTTGCATTACCCATATAGATAAGAGAAATTTATCTGTGCTGAGTTTGATATACCTGTAACCAAGCTTAAGCCCTGAGAAAAGCCATTTCCCAGCACTTGTAACAGACTTGAACTACACAAAATTTCCTCTGAAGAACAAACCCCAAGAAAATCCTATAACCCACTTTACGTTTTCCCTTCAGCTGAGAAGTGAAAGCAGAGAGCAGGGAAGTGAGAAGTCAGGGTGGAAAGCTACCTTACCATTAACACAGGGCCTCTAACTTAAGAGGCCAATCAACATTTGGGTAGTAGTGTGGGGCACGCCAAGAAAGACTGGAGCTGCCCGGTGCGGCCCACAACCATTTCTCAGCAATGCTGCCCAGAGGGCCTCAAGTGACATATTTCTGCTACTGCCCCTGCTGGTCTCTTGTAACAAAGAAAATCAACTTACCATGAAGTCTGGACCAGGTGTTGGTTACGTTCACATTCTAATACCTGAAGGTACATAACGATTATCTGGAAGATACGGGTTATTGAGTTATTAACAAGAATCTTGAGAGCCACCTATTTATTTCAGAGGGACATCCATGCGGCATCTGTTTCTCTCTTTCAAGCTCTAAAACACTCCACATGAGAGTGCTTGCAACACCCCCAGTGTTTATCCACACCGCTTCTGCTCGCCAATGCAAAAGCTTGCACGAGTTGACACTTAACCAGATCTGATCTTCCTAGCTCTCCGTCTTCCGAGCTCAGGCATCACGCTATTCATCTAGATGTCTCGTCTTCACCTGTTTTCGAGCTAGGTGTGTTCTCCCATACAACTCACCATTCCCTTTAGCTGTGACTTGGGAGAAAACATTGCTAGCTGCAATAAGCAGTAACAGAAGTATAACTGTATTTGCAGAGAACACATCTGAGGTTGTCTGTCACTGTTTCTTTCAGCCCTATTTTTTTTTTCCTGAGGTTTGAAAGGAGAACAGGGATGCAGACAAAAAGACTGCTCTAACAGCAAAAATTCATACCAATAACAAACAAGTACAATTGTCCCCTGGGGTACTGATAACATGACTGAATTCTGAAAATCAAGCAGGTTTAAAAGACAACTTTGAGACGGTACTTTTAAAGGGAAAAAAAGAACAAGATCCCAAGTTCTGCTGGCACAGAAGTAGGAGGCTCTTTTACCACACTTAGCTACTTAAGGCATAATGCTAATGGTACTAAAGCACCAACTTAAACATTAGCAGCAGCTGCACCTTTCAAGTATCTCCCTAGTCTGACACGTGATACTTAAGCACTGAGAATTGTCTCTAGTCAAGCCCTTCACAACTGAGTGCACTTTTTAGAACCTAAGAAACACTGCTAACTAGCTCATACTGGTTTAATAACCTCAGCATGTTTCTACGAGGAGCGATCATGAGACACAGTGTCACTGATAATAGACTATCACAACCCTAGGTGTCCAATTTTTGCTTAAGAAACTATGTTTAGTTGATATTTTCTAACACCAAAGCTACCTACTTCAGTAATTTGACTTCAAGGAATGCTTAGCATCTGCATCCACCTCCAGTCGTCATTCAGCAGGGATACAAGACCAATTAGTAAGAATCTTTTAAATGAGAAAGAAGACATCGGGATCATAAGAAGCTAACTTTACTGAATTAACTATGTACGAACCATACAGCTTCCATGCAGTTAGGCAGTCTACTCAAAGCATTTACAGCACACGAAACACTGATTATAAAGTTAACTTATACAGTACAAACCTTATGAGGGTGCTTTACATGAACACAAAATCCCAACTCCTTTAACACTCTTCTTTCTGCCTTAATAATTTGATTCTTCAAGTTCACATATTCTTGATCCAGTATTAGAGGCACGGGTTTTCTGCAAGACAGTTTCAAATTCTGAAGAAGCTAATCTTAACCTCAAAGAGTACTCATATGCGGGTTACGCTCTTTGTGTAAAAAATAAGACATCACTATTTGTAACACCAAAAATATTTACTTAACAAAACAGGTCAACTCACTTTTCTCCTTCATGTGATCTCTTCAAGATGTTCCCTGATTTATGAAACAGGGAATGATACTATCACCAGCCCATGAAGTTTAATAATTAAAATATAAAAACTTCAGATTATTTCAAAGTCTAAGCTTACTTTTTTTCCCGTAGATGTCTAAGGCGATGGAATACATTAATTACATCCCTTATGCGTCTTGGTGCTTCTTCAATTTTGGATGCCAGATGAACACAGGCCATTGACACATGCTGAAATATAAGTATTGCAAGATACTGATGTTTTGCTCAAATCAGGAACTGATCTCCTCCAACAGCTTATGGAGGGATAACAAGAGAAAATGGTGGTAAAACAAGGAAATACTAAAAATTTGACAAAATCACGTTGATAAGTAAAATCTACAAGCCAGTTGCTAACATTGACCACATCTGAGATGACAACTTGACAAAACAGATCAAAGATTAAATAACATTTGTAGCTATATACATATTAAAATATTGTCTTACCTCCATGGAATGCTTCACGAAAGACTTGGTATAAAAAAAACGTTGAAATAGCACCTGTCCTGTAGCCATAGCCACCTAAAAAGGAGGTAACCACAACAGGTATTAACAAAACTAGCAATTCCAAAGAGAAGTGACCCCGAATTATTTCAACACCTTTAAGACTCAGAAGACCAGCTAAGCTATATTTAAGTACAGGAGTGAATTCAGTGATATCTAGAGAAAACGAGCACCCCTCTACCTCAGTAACGAATTAAATTGCCCAAAATGTTATCGACACCACAAATACTGTCTGTAAATCAAATACACATATTAAATTACTAATTTATTTTATGAAGCGGGAAAATATGCTCCAAATTAAATTTAAAACAAACCAAACAAACCCCAAACACCAGCACCCAATAAAACTAAAAGTTATGACAGCAGGCCAGAAAAACTCTACTCTTTTGGCGTGGAAGAAAAGGG
>KL278878.1:7900-34637 GCA_000699545.1 Podiceps cristatus | reverse complement strand
TCCTTCTATCTGCCAAAAATGAACTGAAGAAAGTTGAGGTTTCCAACCTGTCAGGTTCTGGCTCAGCAACAGCAATAGCCTGGAGGCGGGAAATTTCTGAACTAGGGTGTTTTTTGGCTTGGGCAGCACAGGAGGTCAAACTTGGCACTCGAAATTGGATGTTCTGGTCTTAAGCTGGTTGGTCACAGCTCTGGGTTAGGGCTTCCAGGACAGGCTCGGCACGCAGCAGTGATCGGGGGTGAGCACCATGGTAGAGCATCCATCTCTGTCTGTGTCCTCCAAAAAGCAACATGGCAAGCAGCATTGGCTGGAAAGCATTAAGCATATCGCAGTTTTTGATGGAAAAAAAGACACTGTTTCAATATCTGAGTAATTCACAGGTAGCAGCAGCAGAGAGAAGTGCAGAACTCACACACTGTACCTGCTTCACTTTTCAAAATTACTAGAGATAAATTCAGCTCATACTGACTTTTCAAAGCTCTTGGACCTATTTCACAGACATGTTCATGCTTCTTTGTTGGTCAGCTTTAGAAAGAGCATAGCCCACAATTTTAGGACAGTGAGATGAAATAATACCAATGATTATAATGTAAGGAAAAGTATTTGCATACTTTTCCAGGGGAGAAGTGCTGGGACAATCTCTTTGCCTCCCTGTCTTCCCACCAGTTTGTTTAGATGAAGGCCATGCTCCTTTGGTACAAGACCACATCCTTCAGCTGTGTCAAACTCGCAAGGGACTGATTTAGGAAGGCAATCAGGACCCAGGGGTCTTGGTATAAAGCTGGTTATTGCAAACAAACACTATAAAAAAGTTTAAGACATTTATCAATAGAGATCTTCCCCTGAAGCACCCAGGTTTCCTGTCTCTTTGCCTCTACAGGCCAATGGTGTCTCATCACTTCTGGTGGTTAGAAACCATCTCCTAATGACCAGATGAAACCATCCATGATGATACCGGTTCTCATGACAGCCTTGTCTTTTGTCTTCTCTCCCTGAACGGAGGAATCTTCACCGAAGCGCTAATCCAAACTCTGCCAGCATTTTGCGTACAATTTTCCTAACTTCCATATGAGGAGCACGGGGACCTCTGAAGGTAACCCTCCAGCTTCCAGGACCGGGAATCTCCTCATCATCCCCCCTCACTAAAAAAAAATCACCAGGAACAGGGATTTTGGATACTTGATTTTCCTCTCTCAAGCCAGAAGGGCACACTGATAATAGTAATCTTTGTTTTCTTCACAGCTGGGGCATAGCTGCAAAGGGAGGGAGGCAATTAAGAGAATATTAAGACTTCATCTTCCAAGACGTTGTTGCTTCTGTTCCTCCTCCCTCTCCCCTCTGTTCCCCATGCTTAGCAAAGAAAGCGGCAGGAGTATTATTTCTCAAGGCCTACACTGACGTCAATACGCAGGGTATTTATTTATGAAATCAAATCTAACAGTGGGGGAGAGAGGAGCGGAGGAAGATGGACGTGCAGAGCTAGCAGCTGCCAAGTTATAACAGAGCAGCAACCTCCCAATATTTTTCTACCCTCTTTCTGTGGGAGGGATGCGGTGCCCAGAGCTTCGGAGGCCCAGGGAAAGTGAAACGGAAGAGAGAAACGGAAAAGGCAGGCTCAGCATTGAGAGCAGAGGAAAGGTACAGTAAGGGGAGGACCTAAACAAGGTAAATAGCCTGTTTCTGGGGCTGGGATATTCAGGCTCAGTCCTTATGCAGCGAGGGTAGCGCTGCAGATACTTGCCTTCAGGCAGGCTCTGACCCGGCTCTAGCAGCCCTTTCCTCTCCCTTCTTTGATCTTTACATAGAAAAGTCAGAGGGAAGTTCTAGCCCAAGAAATAATCCCTCCTTTTGACGCCCCATCCTTGCTCCCTGTTTCAGGCTCAGGCAGTGAAACGGCTGTCTGGGAAGCCCAGCACTGAAGGTAACATGAAGATTAAGTTGTCCCCTGCAACCAATGAGAAACAGTTTTCCAGAGTAAAAATTCTGTCCATTGATGTCATAGGATCATAGGATCATAGGATTGACAAGGTTGGAAAAGACCCTTAAGGTCATTGAGTCCAACCGTTAACCCATCACTGCCAAAACATGTCACCATGTGCAGAAGCATAGAAAGATGAAATTCAGAAAGGGAGAGTAGTTTTTTATTCCTTCCCAAGGAGGATACAAGCCCCAGTGCAGAGCAACCCCAGTGCAGAGGAAAGCCCCGGGAGTGCGAGGAGCGCAGATGACCATGACAACATCTTCAGCTTCATCTCTGGCAAGTGCTGGGAGAAGATGCCTTTGGGCATCCCTCACCAGCCTGGAAGTCATGCATGGAAATGCGCTCCCTCGGAGATGGAAGTAGAGGAGGATGGCTTTTGCCTTTCCCTCACCAGCCAGTTAGCATGAGGAGATAGGGCTGGGCAGGGGGAAGCATGGAAATCAAATTCCTCCTCTTTAACCCTCTGGGTTCATCCAGGTTTATTGCTGGAAAGCCTTCTCCTCACAGCTCCTCTCCCAGCCCGTAGCACGACCCTGCAGGTCTCCAGGTTCGCTGTTAAAGCCCTCGCCTTTCCTGGGATTCCCCGGCTGACTTCCCTGTGCCACGCACAAAGAAGAGGCGATGCCCTGGACAAATCCCTCCCTGCAAAGGCCTGGTCTGTGCCCTTGCAACCAGCGTCAAGGTGTCAGCCAGCCCCCAGCTTATTGTTTCTCCAAAATAAGGGAAGAGAGACATGTTCTGGAGATCTGTTTACAAGTCGGACTATCTCCAGTTATGTAATGACACAGGCTCGGCTGCCAGCAAATTGTTGCTCCAAGCCGGGGAAGACAATTAGATGGCCTCTCAGGGCGACGACTGCGCACAATGCAGGCTTTGTGCCACCCTACGCCAGCCCCGGCGTGTGCGAGCAAGCCCAGCTCACCCCTTGTCTTCGGAGGAAGAGGTGGCGGAGGGATAGGAAAAGCCCCTGGCCGTGGAGAGGCAGCGCCCGCTCCTCGATGGGTGCGCCCGCGCCGGGGCAGGGATCGCCGCCGAGGGCTGGGGCGCCGGGGACGGAGCCCGTCTGCGAGTGCCTTCCTGTCCTGGCAGCGAAGGGATGACGGTAAATGGGTCGTCGCGCCACAGGGCAGAGGCGGCTCTGACCCCTCTGCTGAAAATGGGATGGGAAGTTTCGGTGTTTGGCTTCCTGTGCTTCCTGATGCGCTGACGGGTTTAGGCTCTCCCTGAAACTCCTGGCACTGCTTGCAGAATCAGTGGAAAAAATGTGGTATCTAGAGATGGGAAATACCAGACCCGCTCAGAAATGCGCTCACTTAAAAGGGAAAGGTGGTTTCCGGGTGAACTTGCATTCCTGTCCTCAATGCATGTGGACGGGAGCAGGGCTTTGGAAAATTCAGCCTGGACTTCTGCAATGCAACCCGTGCTGAATGATAGCTGGGTCCTGCTCAGAAACACCCTTGGGCCACAACACGCTTCTAGTAGGGTTATGCTGCCAAAACTGCATGCCTGGCCAAGGGGGAAGGACCTGCCAGTGCTGTCCCCTCAGCCTGGAGGGGCAGGGGCATGCCATGGAGCTGAACATGAAGAGCATCTATAAGCTCTCCTACATGAGACAGCGACCCTGGTTGCAGCAGGCAATGACGCATGGAGAGGAAAGATGGTCCGAAATAAAATACCCGATGCCGTCAACAGACACAGAATAGTTCAGTGAAATTACTCGTTGATGCAAGGAGTCAGCGAAAGAAAAACACTGGGAAGAGAACGCTATCTCTGTGATGAATAAGGGTACACATAGCGGCATTTCACAGGGGAAGTGTTGATAAACATCGCTAAACCCTCATGCTCCCGAGGAGCTGAGTGCTGATAGCCCGGGGGGCAGAGGAGACTTCTGCTGGCAGCTTGCTAGAGCGCGGCTGCCCACGCCGAGCACTTTTATCTTGTCCTCTGCAATGTTGCTACTGGCTTCATGGGACACTGAGTGTTTAATTAAATATACCACTGCTCTGAACCAGTCGGGACGTGCCTGCTTGCCTGGACAAAGGTGCCTCCTAGACTTTCTTCCATCAAGAGCACGACAAGCATCCTATGTTAGTGGCACTGGTTGCAAAAGCTATGTGTAAATCCCCACTGCAGATAAACAGGTGCCTCCTCAGCTTGCAGAGCTCCCTTGATGCTCACGAAGCACACCTGCCCTGCATGCCCATCATACAGTCTGCTGGATGTCCAACCCATCCATGCGGATGTCAGTAAAGCCCTAACGGCAACCATGTACTTGCCTAAAACACAATACTACCCTCAGCCCAGCCCAGCAAAAACAGTTCCCTCTGGAAGTGAGTCATATTTCTTCATCTTTCGAACCACTTCAAGCAATTCATCTTGCAGACTTTCTGGCTACATTTACATAAAATGCATCCTTCCTTTCTTTCTATTCCTGGTTCCATGCATGGGGTTATTTTAGATGGCGTGCTCAGAGGTCACCGTGACACACACCGAGCAGAGAGCATGCTATGCTTTCGGTAGGTACCCAGCAATCTTTATGCAGGTGGTGGGCTCTTGGTTTCCCTGGGCATTTGCAACAGATTTACATGCCAGCACAACAAGAGGAAAGGCACTGCTGGTCACTGCCAGAAATCCTGTGAGCTCGTCTACAAAGCGCAGCTTGTAGACATGAAAAACCTCACAAGACCCCTGGAAGTGAAGCTATGAGTATAGGTTACTAGCAAAGTTGGGGAGGTGTAAGGGAGGATGGGAGTGTGAAGAGGCTTCCAGGAATGGCTTGTGCACATGTACAGCATGGTTAGGAACTGATCCTCCCTGGGATTTGAGAGCAGACTATTATTTATATCCCCATAGCTCTGCCAAAACGTGACGCTTGCGGCATTAGAGCTGGAACTCAAGCTCTGAGCAAGCTGGAGGCTTTCATTCACAACTGCAAGATGCAACAAGACCCTTTTGAGTCTGAGGGCAAGTGAGGCCGTACATAAAAATAGCCTAAGTCCTTCAGAAGTTCCACCTTAGGCTTAGTTTCCATACCAACTAAACCAGGTATCTTCAGGTTGGAAAAGAAACGACTGGGAGGTATATGAGAGAGGTTTCTGAGCTTGTGAGTGGCATGGGAGCAGGGGTGGGGCAGGCTTTACTGTCTCTTCCTGTGCAAGGGCAGGCAGCACTACATGGAGTTAGCAGGAACCGGGCTGAAAAACAAACAAGGAGATGGCTCTTCATGCAACAGGTAGCAGATCTGTGGATCTTCTTACCAAAGGATGTTGTGGATACGAGAAGTTTGGATTCAAGGAGAGTTCACGGAAGAGAAATCCACTGAGAGTTACTAAATACATAGAAACTGTATCTGGCTCAGGAAGTTCCTGAGCTGAAAATAGTTGGAGGCTGGGAGAGCACTGAGGGGAAGTATTGTGTACGTTTGCCCTTGTTCTTACTTCTCCCTAGGCTTCCACTCATGGGCTCTGTTGGGGTCCGGATGTTAGGTTAGACAGACCTTTGGTCTGACTCAGTGGAGCTGTTTTTATGTCCTTATGTACCTTCATATTCACGAGGGATGGCTTTATCCTGTTCTTGCATGGTTACTTCCCAAAGGTCTCCATCCTCGAGCAGCCTCACCTACTCTACGTTCACTGCGGCTCAGGCACCACACGCACCCTTTTTTTCCAGGTGGCAGTTGACCGAGCAGCATAAGATCCTGACTGCTGGTAGACAAATTTGTTGAACAACTTCAGGTTTGTGATGCCTGCCATATACGTCATCCCCAAGTAGTCCATCACCCTCAGGGTTTGATGTTATCACGTGTTCGGCAATAAAATTGATGTCAGATACTGCCACTCCTCTTGACTCCTTGTTGTCCCATTTGTTCCCACCTCAGCAAACAATGCTGAAATGTTGTGAACCCAGCTGTTTGCAGTAAATTATAATTCTGCTCTGGTCACCAGTTTGCCCATATAGTTCCGAGTTTGGCTATGGAAATTGAGTGCTTATTGGCATCTGTGTTAAAAAATGCTGAAGCTGCCGAGACAGCGCCTATCTCAGATGAACTGCTTTGGGATTTTATTCGTCCTACTTCAGATATGTTTTGAAGGGTTTATTTGTAGTGATAACACTCAGAGCCTTTCTCACCTCTCTTCCTTGGAAAATAGTATTTGAAAGATGAGTCTCTGAATAACAATCGAGCGGCCTTGTTAGCCTTCCCTTCACATCTTCCCAGCTTCTCCTTTGACTTCTCCTGTCCTGGGTCTCTCACTATGACTCTGAGAAACTGCTGCAAACGAAGAGTGATCAGGATGGCAGTGAACCCTGAAGGGGAATTAGGAAAAAATGGTCTGGGGGAAAAAAAATTAAAAAAAAATAAAAAGGAGAAAAGACGTATACCTGGAGCCCGTCGATTCTGTTCTCCCCCCCAAACAGTTAGAGGGCAAAGCATGCACAAAAATTAAAAAAAAATAAAAAGGAGAAAAGATGTATACCTGGAGCCCGTTGATTCTGTTCTCCCCCCCCCAACAGTTAGAGGGCAAAGCATGCAATTCTCCTGTCCTGGGTCTCTCACTATGACTCTGAGAAACTGCTGCAAACGAAGAGTGATCAGGATGGCAGTGAACCCTGAAGGGGAATTAGGAAAAAATGGTCTGGGGGGAAAAAAATTAAAAAAAAATAAAAAGGAGAAAAGACGTATACCTGGAGCCCGTCGATTCTGTTCTCCCCCCCAAACAGTTAGAGGGCAAAGCATGCACGGCTACACCAAGAGCTATCTTCTGAGATATATACATCAGTTCAAGATTTTGGGGACTTCATAGCAAGCCATCTGTTGTAGAAACAAAACACCTAGCTCTGTCGCGGTTCAGAACTCACTGGGGTTGATGATGTCTGATTATCAGCATGTTTGCAGTATTACAGGCACTACTTGATGCAGAACGATTGCCCTAACTTCGCTATCCCTTTTGTCACACCAACTGTGGATCCCACTGAGGAAGCTTCAAAATTAGCCAAGCGCCACCCGGAGATCTCCAAAAGTGGACTGCTGTCGCGACGGGTGGAGTAGGATTTTTGCCTCTGGTAACATTCACATTGTTGATACTCTTTTTACTTTTTGCTGCTGTTCACATCTTGGAGTAAAATACAGTCTAGTCTCTCAAGCATGTCACACAAAGATAAAAAAAAAAAAAAAAAAAAAAAGAAACACCCCTCTGTGAGCCATTTTCACAACAATAACTTGTAGGAGGGAGGAAAGAGGGTAGGCCAAAATATGTAGCCCTCTTCACCAAATAAGGACCCTTATAAAGGCAGCCCTGAGCACTGCAAGGCTTAGGAAGGACAGGGAAGGCTTTGGAGTGGAAGAGTGAATCAGTATGGCCATTAGGTCACACCCACATGAATAATACCTCTCACTTCCCTTGAATTGTACATTGTGATAAAGACCTAGCTGCCTTTTTCAGTATTCCAGCGCCTGCCCGAGAAGAGTCAGATGTAAAATTAGGTTTCCTGTACCTTAATAGATTAATTTAGTTTGAACTAAAAATGAGGGCACGTGTACTGTCAGGAGCCAAGAGGCCTCAAACGACACAGGTCTCCCTTTTAATCCTTTGTGTGTGTGTGTGTGTGCTTGGTGAGTCTAAACATCAATTAAAATGCATTTTCTCCAAAACTTTAGAAGTTTTCCACTACAAGCAACCCCACCGATCATGTGCAAGTATATGCAAAACCAAAGGTGATGTCCACACCGCTCAGCTTCTTGGGGTCCCATGGAGGCATTTCTGTACCACTGGAGAAATATTAACTCCTTCTTTTGTTGCCCTTGAAGTTTTCTGTCTCAATAGCTGTTCTTGCCCAGAATACTCTTCTGACTTCCTTCTGGGCATCTGAAGGAGAACCCCTTGGCTCATGTTATCCTTCCAGTGTGCCTCATCGCAGGAAAGATGCAGACTCTACATCTTATCTACTAATGGGTATTACAGCAGAGATCCTGGGTGAGAACGGGCAAATGAAGGCAGGGACAAAACTGTACTTCCAGTAGGGAACTGCAAATTCCTCACATTGAAATGTTATGTTTTTCTTCAGAGACCCGTAACAGGTTTCCCTCTCACAAAGGGGACACGGATGGGAATTTCCATAGTGACTGTGAAGACACTATCTGAAGGTAACTGAAGATAAGCTTTTCCGTGGAAAAGTTTTCCATGTGACCTGGTGAAGGCTGCTGAGCATCTCGGACAGTCCTGAGTGAACTTTCTTACATTTTTAAGCTCTGTGCTGCTAAAAGAATCATTTGCAGATTTACTATGAGATTATCTCTGTCCCGTTAGATTACAGATCTAGGACTGGCAGGAGACTGCCCTGCCCAGTTAAAAATCAACATGTATGACTGCTCACTTCACTCAGAGGATACCAACTTGAGCTTTTAGGACAAGATATAATGAGAAAAAGATGGAAGAAAGGTTGTATAGATAATAGGGTCACTGAGTGCAGAGCAAAGGGATGGTGCCAAAATCTTCATCAGGTCCAGATGCCTTACTGCCTTCCCATCTTAAAAGCAACCAGTTCTAGACAATTTTAAGTCAAAATTGTTGCCAACTCTGATTCATGGACAAGAGGTCTTTCTGGACTTTCTATACCTCAAATAATATGGAAACTGGTACCTATGATACTCTGACAATACCTGCAGATATCAGAAGGTGTCATAAGGCTTGTCACCAATCTTTCTGCCATCTCCTTCTTCATCTGTAAATCCCTGCCATATTCAGTAACTTAGTGACATGTTTGGAAGTGGACAGAAGGCTCTTCTCCTGTCAAGGAGAGTTTAGAAGTCTGACAAATAAAACATAAACCTTGTTTATCCCACCCACTCTATATTTTGGGAGGTAGCACTGGTGAACCCACTGAGTTTATGGCACAGTTTTTTCTGCGTTGGATCTCTAACTGCAGCCATAAAAACTTCCATTAAGCCACTCCTGTTATGATCAGCACCGCCAGTCCCCCAGTACCACCTACTCAAGCAAATGGCCGAGCACCAACTGAGGGTGCGTCCCAAGTCTTCTCTGAGGGCCATGTCATACAGTTACATATCGACATTATCTCCTGAGATGGAGAAAACTCAAACATGATTTTAATAGGGCGTTATTTCACGCTGTTAAGAAATGCACCTTCCCCAATGCACTGCCACACTGTATCAACTTACCGCTTCACCCAATCATAATAAAAGATAAAAAGTCCTAGTTCTTGTGCTGCTCGTGGCTTTTGTTGGCCATGGTTATCTCCCCTGGTTTCCTTGCCTCTGACCAATATGTTTTGTGGTCACCCACAGGCTCAGCTGCTAAGCCCGCAGGGGCAAGGTCCCTCCACCTCTGGAAGCCCTGAGCAGACCAAACCCTGGGGCCACAGCGGGATCCTCTTGCGTGGTACCACACTCGTTGCCACCACCACCTCCGCCTCCTCCTCCTCCTAGACATCCAGATGGAGCCTAGAGTTTCCAGCTCTCTTGCCCTTCTTCTTAAAGTGGAATTTCAAGGAACTGTGTCAAGTCAACAGTCTGGGACAAAGACAACAACAACAAAAAAGTCAGGAACACCCTGGAATTTCCTAGTGATTGCTGATAGCAGATGAAAGCTGCTGAAGAACAGCATCAGTGATTACGATGATTAATGTTTCTTTCCATGTGAATACTACCGAAGGAGGAGAGCTTGTGTGCCTTGAGAGAGCAGCATTCCTTTGTCTTGCTCATCTGCCCCTCGCACGGACCTTTCCCTGTTTTTTAAATCCAAAAATGGCTCGTAAGAAAATAAGTCCTCCCAGCCTCACAGTTTGTGTTGCTATTCTAAGCTTGTTCTCTGAAGGCTGGTCAAAGTTAAACCGACAATATTTCAGGTCTTTTCCCTCCTCTTTATTCCCCACTCCGCTAAGGGGACCCCATTTTAATTATTATTTAGGAAAAGACAGCTGCTTCCTGTTTGTATCATTAATTTATTTTGTTTCCTGAAGGGAAGCTTCGGTGAAAAGAATCTGTGGATAGCTGGAACGTCTCACAAAATATCACTGGCTGCATGGGCCAAGGTTAAATACAATAGCTAGGTTTATTTTTAAATGATTATTATTTTTCTAAGTCTATGCCAAAGCAGAGACTAAAATTCTAGCACACGTAACTAAGCTTTTACAGTAAATTCTGCCTTTCCTACATAACTCCCCAGAAGGGAGAGAGGCATTCTTACTTACAACAAAAGCTAAAACACTGATTTCCCTCCAACTATTCTGAAAACCAAGGCTGGAGGCAGACAAGGTGCAGTTCCCTTTCTCCAGTTTCTCAAAACCTCACACTCCGGTGAGTTGGATATGCTGAAATCATGCCTGGCCATCATGATAGTCTTCTACAATAAGATGAGTGGCTTGGTGGGTGAGGGGTGCGCAGTGGATGTTGTTAATGCCAGTTTTAACACGGCTTTTGACACTGTCTCCTGTAACATCCAAAAAACCCAACAAATTGATGAAATACAGATGATGTAAATAGACAGTGAGGTGGCTTGAAAGCTGGCTGAACTGCCGGGATCAAAGGGTTGTCATTAGCGACATGAAGCCCGTCTGGAGGCCAGTCACCAGCGGTGCACCTCAGGGGCTGATACTGGGGCCAGCACTGTTCAACATCTTCATGAATGGCCTGGATGATGGGACTGAGGACACCCTTGACAAGTTTGCAGGTGACACAAAAATGAGAGGAACGGTTGATAGAGCAGATGGTTGTGGTGCCATTCAGAGGGACTTCAGGAGGTTGGAGGTATGGGTCATCAGGAATTGCAGCATGATTAAAGGGAAATGTGATGTCCTGCACATGGCGAGGAATAACCTCAGTATGAACCGGCAGCTGACCAAGTAGCAGGAAAGCAGCTCTGCAGAAAAGGACCTTAGGGTCCTGATGCACAACAATCTGACCATAAACCAGCAATGTGGCCTCATGGCAAAGATGCCAAGAGCATCCTGGGCTGCATTAGGAAGAACATTGCCAGCAGGCCAAGGGAGGTGACCTAACACTGGTGAGCTGGGCCTAGTTCTGGGTGCCCTGGAACAAAAATGGATGTGCTGGAACGAGTTTAGCAAAGAGCCCCAAAGACAATTAAGGGTTTGCAGCATCTGTCACGTGAGGAGGGACTGAGAGAGCTGAGACTGCTCAGCCTGGAGAAGAGAAGGCTCAGGGGGGATCTTATCACCATGTATAACTGTCTGATGGGAAGGAGGAAAGATGGAGACAGACTCTTCCGAGTGATGCCCAGTAGCAGGATGAGAGGCCATGGGCACAAGCTGAAAGAAAGGAAATGCCATTTAGACATAAAAAATATTTTTTTTTTTTTTTTTTTAGCTGTGAGTGTTTTGGTACACTGGCACAGGTTGCCCAGAGAGGTTGTGGAGTCTCCATTCTTGGAGCTACTCACACCCCAACTGGTCAGAGTTTTGGACCCACTCTAGCTGACCCTGCTTGAGCTGGGGAGTTGGAGTATATGATCTCATGAGGTGCCTTCCAACCTCAGCTACTCTGTGATCTTATGAACTCAAGACTGTGACAAGAAGACCAAACAAATGAGATGCCAGAGCTCTTCCAGACTGGCTGTGAGACACGAGTCATATCACCGATGCCATCATTGACTATGCGAGGAGCTGTGAGCTCCATTTTGCACCCAGTCAGGTCTGTTTCAGCATTTTTGAAGGCTATTAACTCCGTCCATTTCTCAGCTCTCCACTCAGCCTCTGTTCAATGTCTCACTGTTTGTGGCAGCCTCGTCCTTTCCATTCATTTCGGGTGAGAGGCGCCCACCAGCCCTGGCAGCCTCACCGCTGTCCAGTCTTCCTGCTGCAAGGAGGTATTTGGCATCAGCATTAGTGACCTTTTCACGAGACCAAAGATTATGGGAGGTTTTATTTATTGCACATGAAGTAACCCCTTGCCCCCCACCCTGTTTTTCCTGGTTTCCTTTCTTCTGTTTGGTTCTCTCCTTCACTAAGAGCTTTCACCTATGAAGTTGCTTCAATGGAAACCATTGAGAAAGAAAAACTGTACAAGCCCTTTCTTCTACTCTCTCTTCCTATACTGAATATAGCTTAAAATTGAATAATGTGTATTTGTTTCCTTAGAAGAGTATTTAACACTGCAAATTCAGCTGTGAGGAGTAGGATATGCTAAGATATACTCCCAAGAATGGGATTATATAGGCTTAATAACAAAGTGGGGAAGGTTTTATATATAGGGAAAGCTACACATTATTCCTTGCAAATCCAATGACTAAAATGACTGAAGGTTTGCTGCACCCTTCCCCTGGAAAATAACTTCATCTTGAAGTGAACACTTAGTTTGGCAACATTAAAAACTACTGAAAAGCAACCTCTTAACAGGAGTCCCGGATAACTTCTGAGCGACGCTAACATTGCTGACAGCAAGCTGGTGCAGGATTTTCAGCAGAACGCGATTGCTGCACATGGACTTGTGTAGAGAAAGAAAGGTAGGGTGAGCAGTGGGCATGTCCTCCTACGCCACAGAAACGTGGCACCCTTCAGCTGCACATGATGAGCAGAATGAATGAATGAGTACTGCAACCGCACACAGAATTAATTTCTGCCACATCCCAGGAAATGGTTCTTTCCCCAGGAAAGAAATAATATTACAATGTGCATTAACGAGCATTCAGTGCAGGCAAGAACCGTCGTTTAAAACTGTGATTGAATTTGAGGTTTTTCCCCCCAGGGGCTAACTGCAACCAGCTGAGATGGTTTCCAGCGTTGTCTGCAGCAGGCGCTGGGTCGTGGCTCGCGCCCCACCGGTTAACACATGCAATGCTGCTAAACCATTTCCCAACGGCACCCGTGTCAAAGGCTGGGCTCCCGCTCCACTGCAGCGGCTAGGTGAAGCAGAGCCCTTGAATTATAAAAGACTTGAACTTCCTTTTTATCCAGGAGATGGGTGGGAGTCTTTTGATGGTACTATTTCCTGCTGGAGGGACAGAATTAAGAAGAAAAATAAAACTTTAACCTCTTCACTCAACTATGGAGAAGATAGATAGTCTTGCCATTGGGCAAGGTTTATTCTGCTGGGAAGCTCAGGCTATTCCCATCTTGGGTATAACACAAGGTCAACAGCAGCAGTCTCCAGGAATATTAATCTTTCACCCCTCAGGCCGTGCCATGGGTAATTAATCACTTGATTGCATAACTTCTTGTAAGACAGGAAAAATAAGCTGCCTTTGCCAGCTTTTTGGACAAGTTATTTCACATACATTTGAACTTTCTTCCAGTACTTGTTGGGTTTTGATTGCAATGAATGAATCGCATCCAAACCCTTTCCCAGCCACGGAGGAGCCAGGCAGCATGGAGGTGTGTGACGTCCCAGTGCAACACTGGGGAGTGGGTCACCGTGCTCTTTTGGGGGGATCCCTCTGGCCTCCCAGTGGGTGGGGGAAGGTACAGCATCCAACAGAGCAGCTCAGCCCAGGGAAGACAGCAGAGCACCGCGTCAACCTGCATTTTACATCTGTATATAATTGAAAGCAGGATCTGGACAAGTTGCTGTTGACTCCAGAGAGCTGAAACTTGCTTAAGAGTGAGGAAATCCTGGAGTTTAATCCTAGAAAGTGAAGTTTTGTTTCGCTACGATCACCTGGGACGTACCACTGTGATGGGCCCAGCTGCAGGAGACCCTCAGGCCCTGGAGATCACGTAAAGCTGCAAGGGATGTTGAGCCAAGCGCATTGCTGAAGTGACTGAGTATCAGCTAACCCCACCTCCCCAACATGATGCAGGACTTACTCTTCCTTTCTAGGGCTTTATTAAATGGCAGTGAAAAAATTTATATTTTCTTTAAAAATATTTTATATCATATAGTAATGAAACGGGAAAGCATGCCCAGAGGCTACCTCATGCCTCATGCTCACACGGGCACCAACCAGCCTGCTTCCAACCCTGAGACTCCAACTTTGGGTGGAGGAGAAGGCATCCCTGTGTGCCTCAACACTGGTGCAACCTTCAGCAGCCCTGAGCATCTCACCACCCCACTGCTGTCTCCCAAAGCAGGTGGTGGCCATCCTTTGGCTCTTTGGATTGTCCCAGCTGAATATTCAGTGAAGCTTCACCCTCACCTTTGAGCGTCTCAGACCGCTTTCTCCCCGTTCTACCTGCGGCTAGTGATGATACAAAGGAGCTAAACCATGGAAGAAGTCATGAGTTAAGTGTCCTCCTGAGTGCTGAAATGAAGGGCCCTTGGTAACGCACTGAGAGGGAAGCTGAAAAAAAATTTAGTGGCCACAAGAATCAGAACTGGACCGATCTGATAGATGAAAGCGCTATTTTTTAACAGCGCCTGGAAAAGCAGCCAGGAAGCCTGGTTTGAAAGTGTTCCTGTGAAGATCACTTTATCCTTTGGCTTTAGGTAGCCCTTTGGTAAAAACTGAGAGAAACATTTCCCTGTATTAAGTGTTTTGAGATCCTTGCAGGAAAGATGCTAACAAAGCGGATGGCTTAGCTATTAAGGGTTATTGCATGTTACAAGTGTTATGGATGACATGTGGGGAACCAGCACAGTGAAATGCAGTTTTCCAAAGCCACAATGAGCAGGAACAAGACAGTAGAGCGGAAATCCTGTGAACATGCTGGCACGTTGCACCCGCTGCTGTACAGGGTTGTGCTTGCACCTTCTCTGCTTAACCTAAGGCTTCTTGGTGCTCCCCCCCGCCGTCTCTAAACGTCTCTGGAAGGAAGGAGGCAGAGAGCAGCTCCTCACCTGTCCAGGGCGCTGGAGACCTCCAAGAAACACCCTACACCTTTTTAGCTGGTTACTCTGGCTTATACTTCATGGAGTAAAACCATCTATCAAGTGAGCTGCGATGAGAGCTCTGACATCTTCCCGGCCGTGCACATTAACATGTGCTCCTCACCGTGCGATGTGTGGCCACAAGCGGCTCACGCTCCATCTGGCCATAGTTAAAGGGCTATCAAGAACAGGTCATCCACATGAATTTCCTCCAAATCTGGTATTGCACCAATGTAATGACATGACGCTGCTGAAATACAGACAAATTAAAACCAAGGCCAGGCGCAGCTATTCCCCAGGTACCGTTCGCATGAATAAACAAGATAAAGTCTGGGAAGAAAAGCACAGGAAATGGTTCTATTTACAGCTTGATCACACATCTTCCAAAAGCAACTGAGCCAGCTGGACAACTTACTATCTTCAACCACTCTCCTGCTGCAGGATGCTGCCCCTCCAGATTGGTTGGCAACGAACCGAAAGTAGCTTAGAAAGCAACCACCCAGGCAGTTCAGACAGCATATCAAAAAGATAATAACTTCTAACGGATGACAGTGAGATGCAGGTAAGGACAAAATAGAGGGGCTGATGCCTTCAGCTAAAAAGTGAACAACACAGCAGGCAACTAGATGATTTTTGAGGCAGCAGGAGAAGAACCAGTAGGAACCAGTTCACCCAAATATCTCACAGCTCACGGGCCACAAAGCGTTCCAGTTTCCATCTGTGGAAACTCTGCTGCCAGCAGAGTTTCCTGGAAGGAGAATCTGCATAAACCAAGGTTTAGCTACTCCCATGACAGGCAACGCAGAACCAGCTTAGGTCAGAACTTAGGAGGCTCAAAGCAACTGTAAAGCTTCTCAAGAAATAACACACCTTCACTTGATAAGTGCAAGAAAGCTTTACCCATCCTCTTCCTCGCTTTCTCTACAACTAATGGAGAAGAAGGAAAAAGGAATAGCATAGTCTAATCAGTTGGGGGACCGCCTTAACATGACCAGCTACAGAGGCTTTGGGACAATAATATGCCATAGATGGGTGTCAGTCAACTAAGCCACATTAAAAATAAAGTCATTTTCAGCAGACTGAATCAGGAGACAGTAATTTCAGTTCACACAGTTACAGCACTTTTGCACTTGGAGCATCCAAGCTGAGCAAGCCAAGGATTGTGTTTTCTTGAGTGAAATTCAAATTGACAGCTGAAGGTGTGGTTGCTGGTCACTGCTGAGTGGCACTCTTTTCTTGACTCTTGACCAGTGGTGGACAAAGTTGGCTTTCAGCAAGATGTCCACCAGCACCTCTTCTCCAAGAGGCTGAATGTCCAAGTCCCATGATCTGGGTTTGAAGGAATTGCCTTGCTAAGGTCAGGAACTTCTATTTTTTTCCTCACAGATTGCAAATCAAACATTCCATTTTGATAAAGTAAAGGTTAAATCACCCTGGATTTTGCACACGCTTCTAAGAGTGTGCGGACGCAGGAGTGTAGGCAGGAATCGTTGAGGACAGCATAATTAGGAAAGTTTCAGGTTGCATAATGTCTGGAGCCTGCGAGTTAATATGGGACTGCCGCTGCCTCATGCATTACAAATTTTCCTGAGCAACTTTGTAAAGCATTGGTGGGCTAGAGGAAGATTTTGCTTTTCTTATTTACAGGGTAGTTTAGCCAATGAGGGAACTGAATCAGTGGCTTTAGTGGGACACCCGCTGCCTATAGCTGTGTCCCAGAAATAAAAATATCTCTGGAGTCCATTTTGGAAGAGAGAGCTGTGAGTGCACTGTAATGCTTGTGGCTGAAGATGATGATACAATGCGGACTTTACTGATTGTTTTTTCTTCGCTCCCCTCTCCCCTCCAAGACGGTTGCACAGAACTTCCAAACTCCTTACGTCAATAATGTCTAAATACCTGCCAAACATTTTCATTGCTACCTGTTTATTAGGGAACAGAGAAGAAATAGCTCAAGATTATTTCCAATTCAGACAATATGAAGTTGGGTATCCCCTGTGGAGGACAGTATTTAGTTGGGTCTTCAGGTTATATTTACTTACTACTCTTATTTGCTTGCTTTGTTTGAACTTTTGACAGGTATTTTTCTCATTCCTCCCAAAATTTTGCCATTTATGTGAAGGTTTTGGCACAGAAACTGGGAAGCATGTGAAGACTTATCAACAATCTGCTAGTACTAGACTTCATGGCATTATAAAGGTTTTCCTCTCCCGTGGTTTGCACAGAAGTGAAGGGCCTTACATGACTGGTCAGTGAAGACTTCAAGAAAGTGAATGTCCACATCAAACCAACACGCACATCATTTAAAAAAGCAAAATAAACAGCTCCTTGAGCAAGACCTTCAAGGGTGTTACTGTACTAGCAAAGGGGTGTTTGGGTCCCAACTGTCACTGCTAGCTTCCTTTCTTGAGGCAAGACTTACCGCTAGCAATGGAATTCATGAAGGTAGAAGAGGATTTCCAGGAACAAACGTATCTTTCCAGGGATACCCATTAATTATCTTACCTCTTATATATTCTAGGCCAGACAGTTGAAAATAATAAAAAACAAACCCTCATGGAACTTTGCTCAAAATGAGCCAGTCGCTGCAAAGACGCCAATGCACTGGGCTGGATGGGTGAGCTGTGAATTTGGCTGCAGAAGTTCAGTAACCAAGAAGAAACAATATTTTGGTTGGGAAATATTCAAGTCAATGGTTTGGTTGGAAACACTAGACATCCAGCTCTTCTGCTAGGTGCCGTTAACCCTCTCACTGTCCACACCCTTGTCTACGCCCATTTGAAGTAGAGGCCCAGTCTGCAAGTCCAATGAGGCACAGCTGTGCAACAGCATGATGGATTGGGCAGGGTGGAGAGCGTCCTGCTATCTTGGCCATGTTGTCACCATTTGGTTGTCTCGGGGTCTTTAAGTGACTCCGCTGGCTTTGGTGGCATGGTATTCTGCAAAAGAAATTGTATTTAGCCCACCAACCTGACCTTTACAGAGCAGCTGCTTCCTGTCTCCACTGCTGACTGCTCACTAATGGGCTCCAAAATGAAAAAAACCAAAACAAACCCCATTTCTTGGCCCAGAGCTTTGGGTATTCATAAGACAAAGTCAGTCATAAAATTGTTGCGACGCCAATCAAGGGAGCCTAGGATCTAACCATAACCTTGGCACTGTGCTCCTGCTGTAATATCCCCCACCACTCCAGGGTGCGGTGCCTTTGCTTCCAGCCCTTTGCATGCCAGGAAAAATGGAGGCAAGAAGAGTAAAAATAGGCATTAAACATAAGAGACAATTGTTGCCATTGCATGATAGCAACCTTGCCTCCCTGCTGCTGCAGAGATGGCACATGGAGGAGATTTGGGCTGTCCCACAGCCTTTCTTGGATCACTTTGTAGGTGGATATATTTTCTGTGAAGTGATGCACATGCTTTTTCAAGGAGAGCCTTTGTTGTTTGTCAAAATGCTTCTGGAGCCTCTGCAAACCTTCCCGTCAGCCCAAGTGCTCACATACATGCTCACATTGCTATTCCTACCACCTTGCAGTCAACACAGCTCCCGTAGAACCAAGGAGAGCTTGGTGTGCCGGGCTTTCAAACATGAAACCCGTCATGGTAGGTCTGTCTGCCAGCAATTCATCTTTGACACAAACGACCATGCGTTGTCCTATTCAGTCAGTCATCCTGTCACCCTCTGGCTAGCAGGGCACGATCAATACATCTGCAGCCACACATGAAAAAAAGGACCTCTTCATTCTTTTTGGCACCCACGAAGAGCTGAAAAGTGATCAGTGAAAGAAGAAAACTCCACTCGGTCAGTAATTTTTTTTTTTTTTTTTTTGATTTTGCAAACCATGTGTTAAAAATGCTTTTCTGCCCAAAGAGATTTCATACGAGGGAAAAGTAAAGCTAAGTTACAACTTCTTAAAAATAGGACATAGTGTTTTATAATTCCTTCCCTACCCCATTACTGTGCAGAGCCACCCCACCCACATGGAACTGCCGTCTGACTCACTCTTGTGCCTCGCTTGGAGAGAAAGGTTTTCCACCAACAGGGGCACCTGGTCAAGAACATGACATTCAGGGTGGTGTTGCCTCTTCACACTTTGAATCGTTTTAAATAGCTTTATATCTATGACGACAAGGATCTTCGCATAGACATAAGCATTACCAACGGAAGAGATGTGTTGTCATACTCTTGCAGTCAGTAAAGAGATCGGATCTTCTGGAAAATTAGTCTTCTTGGGCCAAATTGACTCAAGGGCTCGGACAATAGGACATCTCTTCTGTATCGGTTCATTTCCAGTGTTACGCTCCTCGGGCAGCGAGTTACCCTCTGCTATTCTGGGAACACACATTTGACCTCTGTTACAGGGGTTTATTGTCAACATGTGTCCACTGGGAGCCTCAGCAACTTCTCCCATTGTCTATTGTCTTATAAACAGGCTTATAAAAGCCCTGCAGGAAAGCCAATAGTGCACCAAAGTGGAAATTGCTGGTAACTCAAAAGCTTAACTTTCAACTTCTGCATCTTGCAGTGGTAGCAGAGGTGAGGCCAGGGGGAGGAACATGCAGCTTGCTTTCCTCAGTGTCCCTATGCCTTCAGACATAGCTGTGCTGGGATGCAGGGCTGCCATGCTGCTGCAAGCTTGCTCAGCGCAGGGCAAGGAGGAGTCCACTGGTGCCAAAAGCACTGTGTGAACTGGGGTTACTCGTCTCCAATGGCTTCAAGGGGAAAAAACTAAAAAAAAAAAGAGAAAAAAGCTGGTGACAAAGAAATCTTGCTGGCTGACCCTAAAGCGAAGTGTAATTTCTTCTTTACCAAAACTCCCAGTTTGTGGCTGGGCTATTGTAGTAAGCACAGAAAAGCTGTTTCTTTACAGTTAACAACACTGAAGTCACTCAGCTTAATGCATGAATGAAACAAACCCTTGGGAACATATTCACCCAAGGGAAGGCAGCATGTTAGGAAATATCCCAGTGAGATCAGTTTAGTCATCTTCAGTTTCATAACATTCAACCTCCGAACTGTGATGTGCAGAGACAGAATCCCCTCTGATTTTTAAGGTGATCTCACAACTTCCAATTTGCTGCTGTGGCCAGACAAATAAAGGACATTTACAGGCATTTTTGGGAAAGAGAGCCTAGTTCCTCCCTACACAGAGCAGAGCAGCATCCGGCACCTGAGCAACAGGCAGGGATGAGCCAGCAGATAACCGGTTTTCTTGGGCCACCAGACCTGACAGAGGGGGCAGGAAAGGAGAAAATGGGACAACCAAAGACTTAGATCAGAATTGCCAGAGGCATCCTATCCCCTCAGGTGGGAGAGAAGGGGACATTTCATCCCTCAACAGCCATCAGTAGGTTCCAGGGCTAACTGGACGCCAGGTGGAGGGTCATGCTGTGCTGTCAACCAGTAATGCTCAGCCAGGGCAAGGGGAAGCTGGTGTGACCAGGGCTATACAAGCATGAAAAGAGCAGAATAAAAAGAAAAAAAAAAATCACTTAACAAAGAGGAAAACAGAGGGGAAACCCTAAAGAGACAGACAAGCCGCTGTGGTCTCCACTGGCCGCCCACATGCCACCAAGGATGGTGAGGGCAAGGAAGAGTTTTGAGCCTCTCTTTGTATTTTTAATGCACCTGGTGCTCTCCTGCCCTTGGTGAAACCTTTGCCTTCCTCTGAGTGCTGTCAATGCCGACACACTGTCTGCTGCCGCAGCCCCTGAACCAGGCTGAGCCATGCCATCGTCTGGGAGAGCAGGACTAGGGTGCAGCCCTGGGCACCCCTTCTGCCTGCACCATGCCCTCTCCACTGTCCCTGAGCTGTTTACTGCCTATGGTCATGTCTCTTTCACCAGGAAAGCAAAGACCCCCATCCCAACAGGGACTATTTAAAAGTTGCTCAAGAGCCTGCAAAGGTTATTTTGCCTTGCTCTCTGAAGGAAAAGCAGTTTTAGCTGGAAAAGAAAGAAAAACACCCAACAGCAGCAGCGGCAACAACAACAACAACAAGAACAACCCATGGTGTTTGTTTACAAGAGCACATTCATTGGTGTCTGGAGGGTTGACTCAGTCTAAAATGAAAAGGGGTGGCACCAGGCAAGCTGTGCTGATAAACAAGTCCACCTCCCACCATGGGGTGGTCGGAGAGCTGGCTTTCCTCACCTCGCTGGGCAGCCCCAGCCTCCTCCCTCAGTGGACCCTTCCCACCCGTGAAACCCTGGGGAAACATGACTTCGGGGTACCGATGGGCGAGCAGCTGCCGCCCTTCACTGTGTGGTCCCTGCAGGGTGGAGAAGGGTCTTGGCATGAAGAGCCGGGGTTCATGTCTGCTTGGGCATCCCCATGGAAGGAACAGGGGGCCTCGCACCCCCGTTGGCTTTGCTCTGCATGGCTGTGCCCCTTCTTGGTGCCTTGCAGGCTTGACTGCACGGAGGAGATCTAAGCTAAGCTTGCTTGGCACGGAGCAGAGCAGAAACCTCCACGAAGCATGCCAGACCTCGGCCTACTCCGTCTGCAGCCATTTCACCAACCACAACTGTACAGGCAAGACAGAAAGATTGCGCTTCGGGCCGCTCCTGGTGTGTAAGGCGTCATCGCATCGTGCAGCCTCGTTCAGTGATCAAAGGGACATGGAAATACCGTCAGGACACTTGCTAAGATGGGGAAGGCTAAATAAAACGGTTTGGGGGGCTCTTGAAGTCTCAGAAATAGCATCTGTGATTGACTGTCCATCCCAGCATACAGTTGTGCTTAAGTACAACTCACCCAGCAGATGTACAATTACTTTTACATTCAAAACACCTCTGAAAGATTAACACCCAGGGACTTTATAAAGTGCCTCTTTTAGCTGCGATTAATATCTGAATTTTGGAGTTATTAATGACGTGTTCATTACCTGTCAAAATACTGTGTTGCTTCTCAAAAGCAGGGTCAACTTCCTTAAATTGGGCAAATGCAGATTTGTCCTAAGTAGTGAAAAGAAACACTTTTAAATTTGCAGAGTTTCAGTGTTGAAAAAAAAAAAATTCCAATAAATGGATTGACCCTCTAGAGCCATCAGTATCTTACCTCCTTCTACCAACAAAGAGAGAGAAGTCCGCTTTGTCCCTAAGCCTGGGCAGTGGGAGTGTATCTTGCTGATATGCCTTCCTCTAGGAAAATGTCTTCTTCACATCCAGCCCAACAGAAACCATGCCATGACACGGGTGAGGAGAAGGGGTACGGGCTTTTGGAGGGGTCATATTGCCTGACTTGAGGACAACCCGCGTCTTCATGGCCACATGTCATCCTCGGGTAAATGGGTATCCAGCTTTGGTCCTACTACTGCATTATTCAGCCGATCCTCTCTCAGCTGTGATATCACTTCTCCTTAAAACTGCTTTGCTATTAAACCATGGAAGTAAAGCAGCCATTTGGACCCTAAAACTTAAAAACCTCAAGAGTCACAAATCTTCCATTTATGCCTTTCTTATGTGGTCCAGACACATTTTTCAGGCTTGTAGCATCGTCTGAACCCTGTTTTCCTTTATTTTGCCTCTGAAATTGGCACCGAAGTCTGTTTGCACTATGTAATCGAAAGGTATATTTGTCGCCACAGCACTACATCTCGCATGGAAAATGGTCGCTCTCATTTCTTCCCCCTGTAATCCTCAGAGTGGCTTGGCACTGTCAGGGACAGGTGCTTAAGGAGTGCTGATATATGGCAGTTTTATGTTGTTGCATGAAGCTGAAACTTGTTTGCAATGCTGATATAACAGAGGACGACTGCTGTGCTTCCACTAAACCTTGGATTTATTAACAGCACGCAGGCTGGGAATGTGAACGGCTGGCAAACCTGCATCCTCTAGCATCTGTAGAAAGACATTATGAATTAAAAACTCCTTATTCCATTAAGAAATGATTTCAGAAATCCAGAGCGCAAGTGGTGAGCACTGGTTGGCTACCAGTGACGTCAGGCACATGTCGAAAGTATTACTTAATGGGTTTTCCTTGTCTTTATTCATAAGTTCCACTTGATGCAGCCGTTGCCCCAAAGGGTAATTATTACACTTTTTGGGTGGTTTTGCTCTTTTGGCCTTTGGCCTCATGCCTCAGAAAACCACCCAGGGTATCCAATCTCATAGAAAGGCTTTGTGGCCAGTTGTGCCTTCTGGAGTAAGTACTTTTTTTTTTTTTTTTTTTTTTTCCTAACTTAAAAAAGCCACGTAAACATTTCAAAATATCCTTGGTTTCCATCAGTCCGACGACGTCATTGCCTACCCCAACGAAGAGCTACGCCCCGTGTCTCTGGCCGGCTGAGGAAAACAGCGCTGATAGGATGTGCATTTTTCTTGGAGGGAAATAACAGATATGAGAGCATGTTTTATGCGGAAGGACATTTTGGAGCAACTGTTTTACTTAACATTCTATATTTACACAGTTCTAGTGTCTTCAAACATATGACGCAGTTAGGAGCCTCAGAGTTGATATTTACCTGTTTTAATACATCTCAGAATATATTTCAAGGGTTTTTTTGAAGTCGATCGAGAAGACTTTACTCATGCACTTTCAGTTTGCTCCAAAATTGAAGTTGATTTTTATACTATATTATAACCGTATTTATTTAAGTTCCCACATTCTGTCAAAGTCTGTTTACACAAAGAACATTTGTTTTCACTACTGCTTGCGAGGAATGAATATAAGAAGTGCCAAGGGATTTTAAGAAGTTGGGAGAATTAGTATTTGGAAACAATACATTCGGCTATTTCTTAGGGGAAGATTCATGGAGCACGGGCACGTTCCTCACTAAATCTATCAGGATGAAGTAGTTCTCATGGAGACAAAGCATATCCCGTCTCTTCTCAAGTTTCAAACATTTTTATAAAATTAAGAGAGTTTTTGGAAAAAACACAACAGCTTTATTTTTTTTTTTTTTTTTTCCTTCCAGAGAAAAACGGATAAAGTAGGTTAAGATAGTTTTGCTTGTTGAAATTGAAATCTGAAGTCTGGCACTGAAAACTAGCGTCCGCTGCTGCCCTGCAGCCTCCCTTCCCACTTGCACTGCTTCCCCGTGATGTGTGCTGAAATAAGAGTTATGACCAAATTATTTATCAGAGGTTGTTTGTCATAGCTTTAATGCACCACTGTAAATTTCAGCACGCGCTAGACTGGGTAAATCTGATTTTAAGACTATCATGAAGAATATTTTAGCTCATTCAATACTGCTTTCGGCTCTGAACATGTAGGGATTTGCTTCAACATTTCTGTGTCTCAGAGGCTCGTGTTACAAAATATCAGGGGTAATTCTGAAGCTTTGGTTTGCAAATAAAGAAAGGTAAAAAAAGGGGTCTATCTACGCCTTATTATGTGGCATTATTTAGAAAATGATCAGCGCAACTGCTTGTAAGGCAACCCCCATCTCATTTGCTATTGAGGTACAGATTGAGTGATGGCTCCCCAAAAATCAGCATTAGCATTACCAGTTGCAAGTGCTGACACATCATCAAAATTCATGTCATTTGATTTTAGATATTATAATACCCTTTACATTTCAAATATTCCTTGGAGATTTCCTCTACTATCTGGAAAATAATGAAGTATGTAATGGGTTATTCCCTTCTTGACTGTGTCCTAACAAGCTAGAAACATGCGGATACTTCCACTGAAGCATTAAAAAGAAGATAAGCCCCTTTTACCAACCCTTCGAATACAGATTTATTCTGATGCAAATATGCAGTTGAACTGATATATTTAAGCTGTGGATGAATACCGGACAATACCTTCATATTCTGTACTCTGTATGAATGTCTTTAAACATGACTGTATTGTACTGTGATCTAGTTTCATGCCTTCTGTAGGGGAGATCTTGGTTATTTTGTCTTTTAAAGCCCCTAAGCACCAACCAACCGAAAGCTGCTTCTGGAGATTTATTGTTAGAGGCTAAGCTAGAATATATTTATGATCCATTTTCTTTCCCTGATGCCTTAAACCTGGCCGTCCATCACAAGCCAATGATGTTTTCCTGCAGAAATATCTTTGTGGCAATTACCATTTTCTTTACTGCTCAATTACATATGGTTTATCTACTTATAGCCATATATACCCAAGCCCTGCAGCCCTCCCCTGCCCCGCAGTAGACCCTGCGGGATAATAGCTACCGCCCTGTCCGGTGCCAGGTTCCCCACTAAAAATGCTTTTAGCTTGAACTGCACTGACCGTAAAGCACGAGAGGTTGCAGAAGACAGGCAAAGCCTCCCAACGAAAGCACCTGCGTAAGAGTAAATGATTATCTTTTATCCACGGCCTTTCTTGGTCGGTGAAGCAACGTGACTCGTCTCCTGCTTTTCCCAGAGCAGCCTCCAAACCTCTGTAATTACTGTCAGTCTTTACCCACGGAAGAATGAAAGTCGTGCCCACTGGGTAGCCTGCAGGGACATAGGCATCGCGAAGAATGTTCACAATGTAGGATGGCAACAAGAGACCTCAGTGGTCCAGAGAAAGTCACCAGGGAGAGGGTCAAGTCCCCAAATCTTCCCATTTGAGGTGCTCTATGATGCTCAACATCATATTAAATATTCAGCAATCATTTCTATTGCTGGAGGATAGTTTCCCTCTGCACTCAAGACTTGGCCTCTCTCCTAATCAAATTTACTCAGGCAATAAATTAGTGAGAGTGCATGTGTCTGTGACTCATATTTTTAATATATAAAGAACTTAGAAATTTAAAGGATTTCCTCTTTGAGTTGCAGGGTAAGAAGCCAGTTAGGTCCTGCTAACACCTTGGCCATGGTATCTGAGGAAGCTTGGACACAAGCTTGCTCCATCCCGGCTGTGCTCATGCCCTTCTCATCCTGGCTCTAGGTCTGCAGCTTATTTGCTCTTCATTTCTGGAAATTGGCTTCTAAGAGGCCTGTGCAGGTATCTACCTCTGATATTTTCTGCCACATATTCAGCACAAGACCCATGAGGCAGGAAGCCTTTTGAGATTCCAGATGGTGCACAGAAAAATAACACAACTTCCGTGAAGTGTCAACTGAATTGAAACTTGCTGAGTCCTGGCCCTTAACCAAAAGTGCTCACCACCACTCGGAAAGCCAGCGGAGAGCCCCGTCATTTAAGCCAAGTCACACAACATATTTGTCTCATGACTAGATTGACATAAGCCCAATTCAGGGATGTTTTTTTCCAGGCCACAAGCTAGTGCAAAGCAAATTTAATTGTTCTACAAACGGTCTCCTGCATTTGTTTAAGATTTGTCATTTCCACAGGCTTCTCATTAATAAATGAGTATGCAGGAATATTCACGTAACATTAATAGTCAGAGGGAATTTGCTTGAAGATTTGAAGTGACCGGTCACAGAAAAATCATGCGAAGTCTTTCCATGGGTTAAGCAATGAGCCTGCGACTCCATGCGGCTGCTCCGGTTTGCTTTGCTATTGTGCAGGTTTGCGGAGAGGATGCACCGCCCGGTAGCGCCTTGCGCTTGAAGCCAACAGCCGCGCTCAGCCACGACAGTGGCGGGAATAAAGCCGGGCAGATGCTGCGTGGCTTCCCCGTGGCCCTGGCTCCATGGATCCTACTGCAGAAGGTTGCATTAGAAAAGCGCCCAGCGCCCGGCAAGGCTCCTGCCACCCTCTCCCAGTCCCGTGCACCCCTCCCCGCCCTCCGTAATAGCTGCAGCCCCTCTCGGCTGCTCTTTATTTATCCTAGCTATAGTGTAAAAGCTATAGAATAAATAGCTGGGGTGGGGGGAAAGCGAAGCACCCAGCTAAAATAAGAAAACTAGTCTCAACGAGGAGGGGAGAGAGGCAGACTCCTGCAGCTAATAATTCTCAGCATGGCCTAGAATAAGCTAAATCAAGGCCGTCGGGAGGTGTCCCCGGGGGTCTGTGCTGCCTGGCTCTCCAGGCGTGAAGAGGCAGGAGAAGCAGCCGAAGATCTTCTCTAGCTGCACAGATCTCACCCGGCGCTCCATTAAAGGGCATGACCCTTCGCTGCCCGAGGGTCTGCA